>PVJN01009487.1:0-60023 GCA_004026805.1 Lasiurus borealis
GCATACTGGTATGCCGAAGAATTTTTAAAACATGCACTACCTGACTATTTAGTCAGGGGCACTGACCTCTTTTTCCTTAGATTGTCAAATAAAAAATGACAAGGGCCAAGACAACAATAGCTGTTGGTGTGAATGAATCAAAATTATATTTGTGTTTTGTCATATTGGCAAAAAATACTATGTTTTTTGGTGTGTTGCAGAATTTTAGTAAAAAAAAAAAATTTGAAAATCGCTGGTCTAGACTTTCTTCGTTGTAGGACTGTTGGGTGCATTGCAGGATATCTTGAAATCCTGGCCCCTCTCCTCTAAATACAAGTAGTTATCTTAATTTTTTGATAACTAAAAATCATTCTCTTCTATTTTAACAATGTCCACTATCTTTGTCCAGAACTATACCTTTGTATAAAAGGTGAGGAAGTCATGTATTAGGATATGAAATAATATGCAACTTATTTGTAATTATGCATTGATTAAATTTAAAATGGATAATTTGAAACTTAAAATTAAGATGGCTGTATTATATGTTCTTATTTTTCCTAGTAAAATGAATGAAAATAAAGCAAGTGACTCACAGACTCTCGGTAAGTAACAGTACTTAAAATATTTTCAAATATAACTTAAAATATTTTACTCATGCTTTTTTTATAATAAATCTCTTTAAAATGCTACTCAAACAATAGAAATGAATTGCCCGTGAACAATATAAACTGATAAAAAAAAGCAGATCCAGAGACAGGGAAGCATTGATCAGACTGTCAAACCTCAGAAGGAAGGAAGGGGAGGGTAGGGGTAAAGGGGAGAGATCAACCAAAGGATTTGTATGCATGCATATAAGCCTAACCAGAGGACACAGACAACAAGGGGGTGAGGGCTTGAGTGGGGGAGGGGGGTTGGGAAGATAATTGGGGGATTAGGACAAATATGTAATACCTCAATCAATAAAGAAATTAAAATGAAAAAAAAAGAAAAATTATTTGCCCGATTCATGCTTGCTTCATATATTCATGTATTAAAGATAACATTGTGTGTGTATTCAATAAAAATCTGCTATAAGAAGAAAATTGGCTATATTTGTATTCTGTATATATATCAGATATTGTTTGTATCTGCATAAAATAGTATTTACTTACTAAATAAATTTTTTTCACATTTCCTTTATAAAAGGAAAAATTAACTTTAAATGGTTACAACAGTCTTCTCAAATAGATATAGACCTTTGCTTTTAGTTGTTTTTTCTTAATTTATATATTGAATTTAAACCGTATTTATTGACTTGTTACCATAGAAAATGAGAAATTTAAACTGTTACTTTATACTTTTCTACTCCCTCTCCTCCTCTCATCTATCCTTTATGGATTTATTTTTTAAAATATATTTTTATTGATTTCAGAGAGGAAGGGAAAGGGAGAGAGAGAGACAGAAACATCAGTGATGAGAATCATTGATCATCTGTAGGGATCAATCCCACAACCCAGGCTGGTGCCTGACCTGGAATCAAACTGTGACCTCCTGGTTTATAGGTTGCACTCAACCATTGAACCACACTGGCCAGGCTATAGATTTATTTTTTTATTCCCTTTCAATTTAACGTATTACACTTAGAACTCTATGGCTTGCCTATCCTTTATAGAGAGTATCTATTGACTCCACATTATATTGAATAAGGAAATTGTGTTCTTAAACCTCCCTCTGCTTTCCTGATTTTACTTACAGACTTCTATCAACTATGCTAATAGTTCTGAAACTTAGCATTCAGAGAGTACCTTCATATATTTGCCAGATATAAATACTACCTATTCTGTTATTATTCTTTTTTTACTAAGATTGACTTAATTTTATATATGTGAATGAAGTTATTTCATTATTACAAAATAGTATCATTTGCTGTAGTAGATGATCTTACATATAATGAAGTCAGAAAATTTTACTGAATTTTAAACATTAAAATTAAAAAACAACAAGTACAAATAAAAACAAAAGTAATCTACTTATAAAGTGCATTAATGAAACCTAGCCTGTCCTATATTCAGGGTCTTTATACTGGGTGGAGGGAGGAGGGGAACAAATGGAAAGTTGGCAGGCTCACAGTATGTAGCAGATGCAGCTCCATCCAAGCATAAATCATGAGGAGTTCTCTTTTGTAATGTAAGCTAATTCCTTGTGTTTCTCTTTCTCTTGATAGCTGCATGCCCACTTACAGTAAAAGTGTAGGCACTAGGAATAAAGATGTTAAGGTGGGAGCTGCTGTCATAAAATGTCCAATAAAAAAATGGCAATTTGCTGGAGTTAATATGATCAGTTACTTTATATGAGGGAAGGTAGGAGAGCTAGACTCTTAAAAAATTGGAGGAAGGGGCTTTCAGGTATGCCTTATCTCATTAATCTAGAGTGAAGAAGGTAAATAGAGTGGGGATATTTGTAATATTATATTGGAATCTATTTTGTGACTAGCCTAGATAACAAATATAGAGTACCTTTTTAACATATAACATTCATTGTTAATTAGTTAAGGCAGGGATAGGAAACATCTAGCCCATAGTCCCTATAAGGCCTGCAAAATCATTTGATGTGACCCTGCCAAGATATTAGAGGTGAGTTAATTAAATGTTTAACCAAATATTGTAGGCTAATTTGCATAGACTGAGAATGATATTATAAATATCCAAATCAACCTTGGCCAAAAAAAACATTCCCTACCCCTGAGTTAAGGTAAATAAGACTAGCTGCTACTGTTATAGGTAATCCCTAAAGTCTTAATAGTTTAGCACAATACAAATTTATTACTGCTCATGTTACACTCCAGTGTGGATTATTTAGGGGAGGTGGGACAGACAGGGAATTTCAGCTCCATGCAGTCATTTAGAATCAAGCTCCTTCCATCTTGTATTGATCTGCCACCTTGAGATTCTCGGAGGCTTTTCTCTTCAGCTAGTGATTTTTCTCATTGTTTTATTAGTATGTTGTATAAATTTTCTGTATAAGTTAACATGAGATAGGAAAGATTGATAATAATTATACTAACTCTTCTTCAGTTCTATGTGCCACACCCTTTTAATTATATTACTATATACTATATCATTTAATCCTCATTAAGATATAGTTTGAGGTTGGTGCTGTTGTCCTCATTTTTTAAAAAAAATATATTTATTTATTGATTTCAGAAAGGAAGGGAGAAGGAGAGAGAGATAGAAACATCAATGATGAGAGAGAATCATTGATTGGCTGCCTCCTGCATGCCCCCCCCTGGGGATTGAGTCCGAATCCCAGGCATGTGCCCTTGGCCGGAATCAAACCCAGGACCCTTCAGTCCGCAGGCTGACGCTCTATCCACTGAGCCAAGCTGGCTAGGGCTGTCCTCATTTTTAAGAGGAGGAAACACAGAGGGAATGCAGGGGAGGTTGGAGAAGGGGGAGAGATTAACCAATGAATTCATATGCATAACCAATAGATCCAGACAATAGTATGGTGAAGGTTGGGGGGAGGGGTGTTGGAGAGGGCAATGGGGGAAAAAAGTGAAATATGTAATGTTTTCAACAATAAAGATTTATTTTTTTAAAAAAGGAAACAGAGCCATAAAATGTTTATGTGATCTGTCCAAGGTTATACAGTGAGAATGTAGGGCTGAGTCTTTAACTCACATGTCCCTGACTATAATTTGCCTTTTTAAATTTTTATTCATTCATTTAAGTCTTTATTTCACTAATATTTATTGGAAATCAGAACTGTGCACTGGAAGGAATGTAGATGGTAACCTAGAGATCTTACATATTTCCTACTTTATAGTAGTGACAGTAAGTCATATATATATATAAAATAAAGGCTAAAACCAAGCAGCTCTGTAAGAAATCTCATGGAGGAGGATTTTGCTCTTAGAGTTGCTGTGAATTCAAGGAGCAGAGTGAGATGTTTGGGTTAAGGTGATGTTGGGAGAATTCATCTTGAAAGTTGAAAGCCTAGGGAGGATCCAAAAAACAAAGGGAAAAGAGGAAAGAAGAGGACAACTTATGCTTGGACATTGCCCATTTCTTCCCACCACATCTAGTTTTTCTCTGGTCCTACTCTCGGAGAAACATGAAAACGTCAGCATGCATCTGTGTGACCCAGTAATTGAAGACTAGTGCTAATTTAAACACTAATGTTTAAGCACTAATCTGTTTCTATTCTGTATTCAGTCTACCTAGACCAGGATTTATATTCAGAGGTAAAGGAAAGAGTTGCACATTTATCTGAGATTACTGTTGATTTGTATAAAATATTAACCTGACTTCATAGGAAAGAATGAAATGAGTGAGAGGCATGCTTATACGTGAGTAAAATGAGGCAGAGGCAGGATTTTAAGCTGGTGTGGATTCTTTCAGCCTTGGGAAAATGCAGCTGGAAGGCTCTTTGTACACTGGCAGTCTGTTCCTGACATGGGTGAACTGAAGAACCTGTAGTTTGTGTGGTAGCTCCTCTTAAAAGCAATGATCTGATTTACCATATGATTTCAATTCTTTGTGGACTATGAAAAAGACACTTCACCATATTTTGAAAGGAATATGAGCAGGAATGTTGGTAACTTATGCATTATTTAGAGCCTGCCATCTTGCCTTGATCTCACAAAGGAGAATGACAGCATTGTCATGATTGTTTCAATGAATGTGATGGAGGGAATATAGATGTTGGATTTTGGAGCTTCTGTGAATTGCTGAGGATATTAAACACTCAATTTTTTCCCATCTATTGCAGATAAGTGTTTGATATCTCATATTACAAATTTATATTGCATGTACATTTGAGAAATATAATATACTGTTAATAAAATTACTAACTCCAGCTCATATTTTATCCAAAGTAACGCATATGAAAGATTATAGGACATCGCATGGGCACAGATGAGAGCTAGATTTGGCTTGCTCTTATTTCCACTAGTGTCACATAGAACAATTTTATTTTGAGACATTTTCAGTGAGATATTTGGAAGTTTGGATAAGACTATTACATCAGAGCACATTGATAAAATGGCTTGGCAGCAACCATCTTGTATTTAACATAGTTCCTCTTCCTTTTTGGCCATTAGTGAGTGTCTTATTTCAGTTGCTCTTAGATTCTTGTAGTCTTTCTCCTTTTTCTTTAATAACACATCTTTGGTCATACCTCTACTAATTCAAAAATCTTCATTGACTTCTATTTGCATCCCAAATAAATTACAAACTCCTCAGGGTAATAACTAGGGTCATCCTGTAACAAAAAGTAGAATAGAAACAGCACCCAGAAGTCATCCTTATTGTTGCTGTCCTTATGCTCCTTCCCAAGAGTAATAACTGACTCGAAATCTCTTGTTTATCGTTAAGCTCCTGAGATTCATCCATATTGTCATTTATAGCGGTAGTTCATGGCTGTGTACCATTATTTGCATACCTCCATCAGCAAACTTGATGTGTATAAGGCTCTTCCTAGATGTGGCTTGAAGTATGATGAAGTCCAGTAAAGCTTAAACTAGTCATGCAAACATGGAAGTTCAGTATGGCCCTGCTGGGACCCTCAGTTTCTGTCTAGACCTCCTCAGAAGCCAGAAACAGTACACAGGATAGCATGAATAAGCACCTTAAAATTGCTCTTGCTTAGAGCTGAGCTTCTCAAACTTCTTTCTAAAATTGTTATTATTGTGGCAAAATGCACATAATAGAAAATTCACCATTTTAACTATTTTGAAATGTACGGTTTGATGGCATTAGTACATACACAATGTTGTGCAACCATCACTAGTTCTAAAATACTTTACACTGTCAGAGGAAACTATACCCATTAGGTAGTCACTTCTCATTTCCTCTGGAAAACATCAGTCTGTTTTTTGTCCATTTCTGTAACATACCTATTCTGGATAATGAAATCTATTATATAAATGGAATCATGTTTGTAACCTTTTATGCTTGGATTCTTTCATTTAGCATAATGTTTCAAATCTCATCCATGTTGTATGTATCAGTACTTCATTCCTTTTTATAGCTAAATAATATTCCATTGTATGGATACACTATATTTTGTTTACTCATCCACTTATCAATGGATGTTTGTTATCTCCCCCCCATCCCCTTTTGGGGGGACTATTGTGAACAGTGCTGTTGTGAACATGAGTATACCAATATTTGTTTGTATTATTTTTTATTTCTTTGGCATGTATACCCAGGAATGGAATTGTCGTATTATGCAATAACTATGTTTAACTTTTTGTGGAGCTGCCAGGTTATTTTCCAAAATAGATACACCATTTTTCATGTATATTAGTCCATTAGGGTTCCTGTTTCTTCACAGCCTTCCAAACATTTGTTATCTCTTAACTAGTGGCCTATTGCACAAAATTCATGTACATTAAAGGAATTAATTAGAGGAAATATTTTAATATTGCCATTTGCACTTTCTCTATATTAAAAGTGTCAGAGATGAAAGAAAATTAGTAAAATGTTTATGAAAATCTCCCTCCTGTCAGAATCTGGGGCACTGCACAGGATCTAGAGTCAAGTCCCCACCCACTTACCCATACACACTTCAAAAACACAGGAGACCCAGACCCAGCTGGCTCTACCCCTCAAGCCCCTCCAGGCGGGGGGTGCAGCCTCAGGTTCCCTTGGCCTGGCACCAGGTGGTTGGGGGGGTGCAGTCTCAGGTCCCCATCAAGCCCTGCCAGGTGGAGGGCATGGCCTGAGGTCTCCCGTCAAACCTTATTGGGCAGGGGGCACAGCCTGAAGTCCCCCATCAAGCCCCACTGGGCGAGGGGGGTGGCCTGAGGTCCCCCATCAAGCCCCATGGGGTGGGGGGTGCAGCCTGAGGTCCCTCTCCCTGGCCAAGTGCCATGTAGCCTCAGGACCCTGCTATTCGGTTGTGACATGGCATCCTGGCTAATTTGCATATTCTATTATATTAATGATTATATATATGGTTGTTACTGTAAGTGTTATTACTTTTGTTGTTGTTAATCCTCACCCAACAATATTTTTCCATTGATTTTTTTAACGAGAGTTGGGAGGGGGAGAGACAGAGAGAAGGAAACATCCATGTGAAAGAGACACCTCACATCAACTTACTACCTCTGGCAATGTACCCTGACCAGGGCTGGAGGTTGAATTTGCCACTAGAATCAAACTTGGGATATTTTAGTCTAAAGGCTGATACTATCTATTGAGCCAAACCGGCTAGCTCATTAGTCAACAGAGCGGCAAACGCAGCTTGAGAGCCGCGGTTTGCCGACCACTGGGCTAGGGTGTTATTAACATTTTTATTATAACCATCTTAGTGGGTGTGTAGTGGCATCTCATTGTGGTTTAGATTGTATTTCCTTAATGAATAATGATGTTAAGCATCTTTTAGTATGCTTACTGACCATATATCTTCCTTGGAGAAATACCTATTCAGATCTTTTGCCCCATTTTAAAATTGGGTTGTATTTTTCTTATTGAGTTGCAAGACTTTCTTATACATTCTGGACACTACACCCTTAACAGGTATATAATTTACAAATATATTATTTAATTCAGTACATTATCTTTTTACTCTCTTGTTATTGCCCTTTGATGAACAAATGTTTTAAACTTTGGCAAAGTTTAATTTTTCTGTTTTTTCTTTGGTTACTTTTGTTTTTACTATCTTGTAATATTTAAGAAACTATTGCCAAATTCAAGGTTATGAAGATTTACTCCTATACGTATTTTCTTCTAAGAGTTGTGTAGTTTTGACTCTTACAATTAGGTCTTGGACCTGCTTTGAGGTAATTTAATTGTTGTATATGGTGTTAGGAAGGGGTATGATTATATTATCTTGCATGTGACTATTCAGTTGTCCCGGCACTATTTAAAATATTTTTTTATTGATTGACTTAGAGAGAGAGAGAGAGAGAGAGAGAGAGAGAGACATTATTCTGTTGCTCCATTCATTTATTGTTTCATTGGTTGCTTCTTGTACATATTCTGATCAAAGATCAAACCTAAAATCTTGGTGTATTGAGACAGTGTTCTAACCAACTGAACTACCTGGCAAGGGCCTGCCATTACCATTTGTTGAAGAGACTTCTTTTCCCATCCTTATTCAAAATTATTTGATCTTAAATATATGGATTTGTCTCTGGATTCTTCTTTTCCATTTACCTATATGTCTATATGTCTTTCCATTTATCTTATGTCAATCCCACACTGTTTTGATTTTTGTATCTTTCTCGTAAGTTTTGAGTATTTTTTTCTAGGTCAGTCTAAAGGTTTCTTTTAGTCTGAGTCAATCTAAAGTTCTGTTGACCTTTTCAAAGAACCAACTTTGCTTTTATTGATTCTTTTGTTTTCTTTCTCCTTCATTTATCTCTGCTCTAATGTTTATTTCTTCCCTTCTGCTAATTTTGAACTTAACTTTACTCTTTCTCCTCCTCCTTTTTCTCCTTTTTCTTCCTCCTTTCTCTTCCTCCTCCTCATCTTCCTTCCTCTTCTTCCTTTCTCTTCCTCCTCCTCATCTTCCTTCCTCTTCTTCTTTTTCTTCCTCCTCCTCCTTCTCCTTAAGGTTAAAATTAAATTTGATTTTATAGAGGCTTTCATGAGCCTCCTGACCAGGCAGAGGAAGAAGCTTAGTTTCTGGTTTTTTCCTGAGTATGCACCCAGCCCTGATCATGTGTTTGTCCTAGATTCTCTCACTATATGTGAGAACTTTTCAAAGCCATTATTTCCTTATGTATCCCCTATTTCCAGCCTCTTCTTTCCTAGGTTTTTTAGTCTGTCACTTGCTTGTCCTATCAGTTATCCTTTGTGTCAAGCTGCTGTAGCTATTATATATATCTAAATGCTTTTGATAATAGACTCCAGCCCTGAAAAAGTTCTGATGTAGGCAAAACAAAGGCAATAATTGAGCCCATCCCCCCAGGGAGCCTCTACACAAGTCAAAAAACCCTGTAACATTTCTTTGAGAACAAAGTCCATATTACCTCCTCTTGGACAATCCACACCAGAAACATGGGCCATTGTACTTAAGGCCATTGTCCAGTTGGAGATTGGGAGGTGGGGGTTAAAATACCATAAATTTATCAAAATATAGCAGCAACTTATTTCTTTATTAAGCAGTAGAGCCACGATGCATGAAATTCATGCGCAGGTCCGGTCCCTAGGCCTAGCCTGCAATCAGGGCCATCTTCCCTGGCTGCCGGCAACTGGTCCCACCCCCACCGCCACCCACCCTGATTCCCTGTTTGTCATCATCAGGTGATTGGAGCGGCATGGGGGAAAGGGGAAGGGGAGGGACCAAGAGGTGGGCCATTCCCCCCCCCCCCACTCGCTGGCTCCACCCCGCTGCGGCTCACCCTCTATGTCTGGGGCAACTGGTGGGGCAGGGGTCTTGGCCTGGCACTTCCCGCATCTTCACCACCCACCCCTCCGTCCCTGTTTGTCATCGTGCGATGATAGCCTGCTGGCTGGGAAGGGAACCAGTAGGCAATCAGTGCACCTCATAGTGGTTGGTTGGGCAGTTGTTCTGGTCGTTCTGCTGTTATGGTGATTGGGCTCTTATAGAGGATCCTCCTAATTGTTGTAAGATTTCAAAGTATCTGAAAAATTGATCCTGACATTTTTGGCAGCTTAATCATTGCTTTAATGGGGTTTTGAAGACTCCTAATCCATTGTTTTCAGTGATGTTACCTTGCAAGTTGCCATTTTAACTATACACTGGAATTCATCATTAAAGATTAATGAATAAAATATAAGGTCACATTATTTTAGAAGTAGGTGTTGAAATTTTAATTTACTGACAATAAAATGTGATTTGCTCATGCAGAAAAAATTGACACATCAATTTAAAAAAACACTAATTCCATAGAGTGGGTTTTTTTTTGAAAATTTACAAAATATTTTTCTTATCTAATTTATTTTTTCACTGTTAGCTTGTGTTTTCTGTCGAAAAAATGATGATTGTCCTAATAAATATGGAGAAAAGAAAATTTATGAGAAATGGAATCTCACTGTACATTACTATTGTTTGGTGAGTATAATTTATAAGTAAATCTTAGAAATTTGATGTTATTCTAAAGAAGAGAATTAGATCCTGATGATTGCTTTCTGAGAATTAGATAGTCATTTTACTTTTCTGGCTCTCATTTTGCCTATATGTAAAAATAAAATTTACATTTTTCAACTTCTAACATTCTATAATTACTTGGCTTATTTTAAAGACCTTCCATCATTATCTATTTATTTTTGCCTAACCTTTTGACTAAAGGTATAAATATTTGTAGAAAAGGAAATAAGTTAACTTATGGGGGGTCACTCAAAAGAGGAAAGAATAATAATTTCACACTGAAAATTGGTCTCATTTATTTTCCATTCCCTCTACCAATTTCTTGACTCACTGAATTTGTCTTAAATTCTTATTTTCTGGGTACCTCTTTAGCTTTGTTCACAGCATGGAATCTGGCTTCCTCCAGAGCAAGTGAAGAAAAAGAAAGAGGGAATAGATAGATACACCAACATGGAATCATGTGACCTAGTCTTCACAGTCACATACCGTTGTCACTTTTGCTTTGTGCTCTTGGTTAGAATCAAGTCATTAAATGTTAACTTACACTCAAGGGGAAGGGAATTAGACTCCACTTCTTTCTTTCTTTTTTTAATTAAATCTTTATTAATCAGATTATTACATTTGTTTCTCTTTTTCCCCCTCCATAGCTTCCCTCCACCCGGCCCCCACCCCTCTCTCAATCCTTACTCCCTCCCGTTGTCTCTCCCTGTACACCCCTCACCCCATTCCCCCTGAGAATTATCAGTCCACTCCCTTTCTGTGCTCCTGGTTCTATTATATTCACCAGTTTATTCTGTTGATCAAATTTTTAATTCCCTTAATTTTTAGGTTCACTTATTGATAGATATATATTTGTTGTTCATAATTTTTTATCTTTTACCTTTTTCTTTTTCCTCTTCTAAAAGAGTACCTTTCAGCATTTCATATAATACTGGTTTGGAGTTGATGAACTCCTTTAGCTTTTTCTTATCTGTGAAGCTCTTTATCTGCCCTTCAATTTTGAATGACAGCTTTTCTGGGTAGCGTATTCTTGGTTGTAGGTTTAGACTCCACTTCTTAAAGGAAAGAGTATCAACTAATTTGTGGACATATTTTTATACCTACCATAGTATGCATGTCGAAATTCTTTAGATGCTTCCTTGAGAAAATATATATTCCTTTGTGGTTCTTTAAGACTAGTTTTGTGTCCCAATTACCCTATAGGTTAAATAAACTTCTAGACTGGCCTAATTCCTTTGTAGCAAGAGTAAAGAAAACATGAAATTGACATTCCAAATTTTTTTGTAAATTGGGATTTATTATATTTTACATAACATAAGGAAACTTTTTCATTTTTCTAAGAGTTTATTTTACTTTTTATATGGAATTAAGAGGGCCATTTTTTCCCCATAACTAATTCCTAATTAATGTATATCACTTGGTTTTCTTTTTTTTTAAATATTTTTTATTGATTTTTTTACAGAGAGGAAGGGAGAGAGATAGAAAGTCAGAAACATCGATGAGAGAGAGACATAGATCAGCCACCTCCTGCACGCCCCACAGAGGAGATGTGCCCACAAGCAAGGTACATGCCCCCGAGCGGAATCGAACCCGGGACCTTTCAGTCTGCAGGCTGACGCTCTATCCACTGAGCCAAACTGGTTTCGGCCCATGCTTTTTCTTGATTCATGCTCCTTTAACATGTTTAAACTAAAGTTAAAAATCAGATTTTTAAAAATTTAAACATTTGTGTTAATTACAATTTAATATGTTTCCCTGTAAATATGCCTTATATGATTTAGAATCCAGCTAGATTTACAGTTGGCCTGAAATATCACTAATAATCTGTATTATCTCCCGAGTATTTACTGTTAATACATTTACACCTTTCAGTATTTACCACTTTTCCCCCATAAAGCTTAATTATAGGTATTTTTTGTTTATCTTCTTTTCTTTCTTCCTTTGTCTGTTATTTCCTGAAATATTTTAGAAACTAGTTTGGTTATGTAAACTATTAATATACAGTGCCTTTCAAATAAGAAAATGTGGGTAACCTCTTACGTTGATCATAAAAAAATAACTATTATAGGTAAGAGGTACTTGAAATTCTAGCTATTTTATTTATTAAAATATTATAGATATATAATTTTTATTCCAAACTAGTTTTTTAGAGTTTATTTTCTAATTGAAAACATATTCATAGTTGATGTCAAGTGGAATTTGGCAGAGAGGTAAAGAAGAAGAAGGAGTTTATGGTTTCCTAATAGAAGACATAAGAAAAGAAGTAAATAGAGCTTCTAAACTGGTAAGTAAATTATTTTACTTATTATAGTAAATACTATAAATATTGTCAATACTAGGGAAGTCGTCTTTATCAGTTTCTCCACTAGAAATTTGTAATACTTTGATTTTATATTCCAGTGCTTGCTTTTGTCAAATATGGTGAATTTAGACCATTTGTATTTTTGCAAGTGAAAGGGAACTTAACCGCCCCTGGTAATATATGTGACAATATTGATTTTCACTTCCTTATTTCAATCAATACATCATTTCACCCACATTTACCATCAGAATTACGAGCACACTTCTACTCACTGTTCTTCAAGCTTCAATCTTGAGTCATCCAGCCATTCACTTTTCATTCTTCTACCTCAATTGTTGGGTTGAAATGATGGGTTGAGGTAAAAATTACACAAGTGTGAAGACCAGTAGTTTGTGATCTCCACAGTTCTGTGGCCTGATCTCCACATTTCTGTGGCCCTTCTGTGATATTATGTGCTGTGTTCAGTGCCTTCTCCTGCTCTCCAAAATAAGTATTCTAAAGTTCTAACTCCTCACTCATTTCATTATACTATGAGAATCTACTCTGTGATAGCGACTAGATGGTGTGCAAGGAAAGGACTGTGGGTCTCCAAGTGGTCTGAGTAGAAATAATGAAAGTGAGAAAATGAGAAGGTTAAATATGAAGATGCAGTGATGACCTACAACTTGCAACAGATAATTAAAATAAAATTATGTTTGTCCCCCTTCCTGTCCATGTCTTACATCCCTGGACAAGTCTGAAATTTAAGGAGTATTTCCTAATTACATGTTTTCATTTGAGATTTGAATAAGACTTTCGTGTATAGCCATTATGTTCAAAAGCAAGCAGCTTTATTCAAGACATTTTACAAGGGAAGCATATACAGACCTTTATTTTAGTTGAGGCAAAGAAATAAAGGCAACTATATTTTAAGATGTTGAGGATGCAAAGGATTTGATGGTAAAATAGAGGTTCTAGAGCATAGGAAAAAGGTTGGAAGGAAGGGCATAAGTAGGGTATCTAGGAGTCACATGTGAGTAATTAGTATCAAAATTCCTCAACTTCCTGATAGTGAATATGTGGTGAGAGGTGGCCTCTAAAGGTCTCCTTACGGTTTGGAAATACCTGTTTTCTTAACACATCTGAATTCTCTCTTGGGTATACTGTATTGTGAACCTTTGAGAATCTCTTGATCCTGAAGAGTTATTTCCATTTGTGAGCTTAAATTAGAATTCTCTATATAATTTTACTGAGAAAACAACAGGTTGGTAAAGGTATTTTCTTATGACCTGGTAGTGTTTGAGGAATCAGCATTAACACTGTTTAATCTCTTTGTAAGTGACCATTATAATGGACATTTCAAGGATTCCAGGATGTTTTAGGTACTGCTCTGTATTGTAGTAATGATTGATTCACCTAATAGTTTTTGTTTGTATACCACTGTTTTATTTCAGTTAGTGGCAATGCTATTGTGTTTGTTTCCTAGAGCTGTTATAATACATTACCATAACCTGGGTCACTTAAAATAGAAATGTCTCACAATTCTGGAGACCAGAAGTTCCAAATCAATCTGTCAGAATTAATTCCTTCTGGAAGCTCTGAGCGGGAACCAACCAATTCCTTGCTTCTCTCTGAGCTTTTGATAGATGCTGTCAAGCTTTGCATTTCTTAGTTTGTGGCAGCATAACTTCAGTCTCTGCTTCCATCTTCATATGATTTTCCCTTCTGTGTGTCTGTGTCTTAAATCTCCCCCTCCCAAAGACATTTAGGGACCCCTCTAAATCCAGAATAATCTCATCTTTAGATCCTTAACTTACTTCTATAAAGACCCTATTTCCAAATAAGGTCACATTCATTCAGGTACCAGGAATTAAGTCTTGAATATATCTTTTTAGGGGTCACTACTTACCCTATTATAATTATCTAACACTTTTTCATTTGTTTAGGGTAGAGTGATCCTAGCCATTTTTATTTACAGATTGGCTTTTAGTATTGTTATACTATTTTCCTTGGTGAATATTTACTAATTATGTTTTTTTCATTTGAAATTTGAATGAAACTTCTTTTTCTTATTCACATGTTAGGTTACAGATGTTTCCTATATCAGAAATTATTGTAGGAGTGAATCTTTAGTGTCTCTACTTTGTTTCTGGGTAGAACAATTCTTTAGGAAATTTCTTTAATATACTATTAGCATAGCTATTTGCTACATGATGAAATTAATTTTTAGACTCCTCAAAAGGAATATTTATTTATACCTTGGTCATAGTATGGTGCTCAGTGTTTCTATGATATGCCCCTATTCTTTTTCGTGTTTTTTTTTTTTTCTAGAAATGTTGTGTTTGCAAGAAAAGTGGTGCTTCAATTGGATGTGTTGCACCTCGATGTAAACGAAGTTATCATTTCCCATGTGGACTTCAGAGAGAATGTATTTTCCAGTTCACTGGCAATTTTGCGTGAGTAAACTAACTTAACTATTGAACATGAAAGATGATGGTTAAAGAAAAGTCAGTAATGGATATGGATATTCCAATTATATAATTCCTTTGTTAAATTTTTTTTCAAAGCTGCACTGAGTTTTTACGGTGTGTGTGTATGTATATATATATATATATATATATAGAGAGAGAGAGAGAGAGAGAGAGAGAGAGAGAGAGAGAGAATATGTGTGTGTGTGTGTGTGTGTGTGTGTGTATGCAGTCATCCCTATCTGCAGAGTCTTGAGATTTGCCTCTTTTATGGAGTCATTTCTGTCTGTAAGTATTAAGAATAGCCATATCTGAAATGGGCTTATTTACCTTTAAATTTCAGCTCTAGAGTATAATCTGGAACTGTTAATGTATCTTTAGATTTACCAGTAATAGTCCAGTTTTCTTTCATGGAGCCATATTTACTTCTAGTGTAAACTGAAGGCATATAAATTTGGAATGCAAAAAAAGTAAATATTGCTTCCCTAGGATGCTCCTGAAGTACTGCTTCTTGAATCCAGCTTTAAACATAAAATTTTTATAAATTTTGATATTTGATATCAGGAGTGTTCTATTTATTTTAGTCCTTATGGTCTTGACCAAATTTAATGAATTTTTACATGTAAAAAACCTGCAGTTTAGATAATACAAATGAAAATAAATTTAGTGACTTGGGAATAAGTTACTTCTATTTTATCTGTTATATGATTAAATATTTAAATGTTAAGAATCTTTAATTTTGTGCAATGTTTAATACAATGGTGTGTATATACTATTGCTAACAATCTTATATAGGATTCTCAACATAATATTAGTTGCTGAGATTCTGTGAAGGAAGGCTTACCATATTTTGAAAGTTCAGTTAAACATAGTCATAGAATGTGAAACTGACTTATAATACCAAAGAGCCAGTCTGTTGTAGATTAATTATGAGAGAGATAGAAATTAAGTTAATTATGGTTAATTATGACAGAGATAGGTTAATTATGAGAGAGATAGAAATGAAGTTTCTCTTATAAATGTGAATTATAATGCTGTCCTAATTGTGCTTTGTAATTTATTAGATGTTGATTTTAAATAATTTAGGTCATTTTGTTGGAACCATCGACCTGTTCAAATAATTACACCTAATAATTATAGAGACTCCTTACCATGCACCATTTGCTTGGAATTTATTGAGCCTATTCCAACTTATAGCATATTACGAAGTCCTTGTTGTAAGAATGCTTGGTTTCATAGAGACTGTTTACAGGTAAGATGTTTTGGAAGTTTTTTCTGATATAAAATTTGTTGCTTGCTGATTTAAATTTAAAATTGGAAAGAATTAGTGTGTATTTTAGCTCATACTACTTGTAACTTCTTATTTTTTTCATTTCAATAAATCTTTATTGTTCAGATTATTACAATTGTTCCTCTTTTTTCCCCCTCATAGCTCCGCTGTACCTGGTTCCCACCCCACCCCATTACCTTAAACTCCCCCACCCCCTCCATTGTCATCATCCATAGGTATATGATTTTGTCCAGTCTCTTTCCACACCCCTTTCCCCTGAGAATGATCAGTCCACTTCCTTTCTATGCCCCTGATTCTATTATATTCTGTTCATCAGATTTTTTATTTACTTGATTTTTAAATTCACTTGTTGATAGATATATATATATATATGTTGTTCATAATTTTTATCTTTACCTTTTTCTTTTTCTTCCTCTTCTTAAAGAATACTTTTTAGCATTTCATATAATACTGGTTTGGCGGTGATGAACTCCTTTAGCTTTTTCTTATCTGTGAAGCTCTTTATCTGAACTTCAATTCTGAATAAAAGCTTTGCTGGATAGAGTAGTCTTGTTGTAGTTTCTTGCTATTCATATTTTGAATATTCTTGCCACTCCCTTTGGGCCTATATAGTTTCTGTTGAGAAATCAGCTGACAATTGTAAGGGTGCTCCCTTGTAGGTAACTAACTGCTTTTCTCTTGTTGCTTTTAATATTCTCTCTTTGTCTTTTGCTCTTGGTATTTTAATTATGATGTGTCTTGGTGTGGTCCTCTTTGAATTCCTTTTGTTTGGGGTTCTCTGCGCTTCCTGGACTTGTAAATCTATTTCTTTTACCAGGTGGGGGAAGTTTTCAGTCATTCTTTCTTCAAATAGGTTTTCAGTATCTTGCTCTGTCTTCTTCTGGCACCCTCATAATTTTGATGTTGGTACACTTGAAGTTGTCCCAGGAGTTCCTTATACTGTCTTCATATTTTTGGATTCTTTTTGCTTTTTGCTTTTCTGGTTGGGTGTTTTTTGCTTCTTTGTATTTCAAATTTTTGATTTGATTCTTGTGATCCTCTATTCTGCTGTTGAATCTCTGTATAGATATATATTTTTTTATTTCAGTCAGTGTATACTGAATTTCTAGTTGGTTCTTTTTCAGATCCCTGAGAGTCTCACTAAATTTATCAGCCTTTTCTAGAAAATTCTTGAAAAACCTTATAACTGATTTTGAGGTCTATATCCAGTCATTTGCTTTCTTCCATTTTTAAAATTTGTGACCTATTTCTTTTTCTCTGCATTTTTGCTGCTTCCCTTGAGTTGTGCTAGGTGTCCTATAGGGCCCAGGGGCTCAGCCTCCCCAGTTAACTGAGGTGGACTCTCTTGGTGCTCCCCTTTGTGGGCTGTGTGCACAGTCTTGTTGTAGTTAAGCATTGATTGTTGTTGATATCAATGGGAGGAATTGACCTCCAGGCCAATTGGCTGTGAGGATCAGCTGTGTCTACAATGGTAGAACTTCTGTGCTGAAGACACCCTTATGAGGCAAAACTTGCTTCATTGGGGCTTTGGTGTTCACTGAGTCTTCCCCATGTGTGTGTCTGTTATAGATCTAAGGAGTTGTAATCTGGATGGTCCCACTCTGACCAAGGAGGTGTTAATTTAGTCTCTGCCTGAGGCCACCCAGCAGGAGTTATTCAGAGATCTGCAAATTCCTCTTCTTTGTTTGGGTTTTGGAGGTTCCCAGATGAGGCCCAACTGTGAAGCAGTGCAAGCTGCTGTGGGGCCTTGGACCTTCTTTTGGATGTTCTGGGTCTCACTGATTCAGCTTCAGTTTGTTAGATAAGTTTAGTTTTCAAAGGACCCGGCCATTCTTATGCAAAAGCCTCTGCACAACTTGGGTGGGGCAGAGTCTCAGGGCAGAGCAAACAGTAGTGGCTTCCCATCAGCCTTGACCCTAAGAGGCCCTCTGGTCTCAGTGTCCCTCAGTAATTGCTGCAAGCACCTCTGAGAGAAAGCCGCCCTCAAGTTCCGCCTGCTGCCAGACAGTCCAGTTTCTCCCTGTATGAGTCTGAGTCCCCAGTGTCTCGCCCAGAACTGGAACCTCTTGTCAGGAGCTTTTGTCTCCCTCCTGCTTGAAAAAGACAGCCACATACTCAGTTGCCAGCCCTCTCTGTTCCTCTGCCTTTATTCCGCAGCTTTGGTGAGTCTCATTGTGCTTTTCTCTTTCCTTCTAGTTGTAGAATTTCTACTCAGCCAGCTTTCCTGTTGTTCTGGATGATGTCCGTTTGTCTTTTAGGTATAGTTTTGAAGTTGTGCGATGTAGCAGTTCAGGTATTTACCTATGCCACCATCTTGGTTTCTCTACTTTTAAAACAATTTTATTAAAATATCATCTTGACAAAAATGCGAATTCCATCTTTAATATCAAGGAAATCTGATGGTTTATGGTACCATAGATCTTTAATGTGTGACATGTTATTAGGTAACCTGCTGTGTAAAATTGTTCATAAGCCATATTTTAAAGGTTTAAAAAATGCTAATGTACCTCATTTGAAATATAATTTGCAATATAACTTTCTGCTTTGTGGTAGGAATTTGTAAGAGATGATGAGAGGCAAAAGATATTAGATTAGCAAAAATGGCCCAACCTGTATGGCTCAGTGGTAGAACGTCTACTTATGAACCAGGAGGTCGAAGTTTGATTCCAGGTTGGGACTTGGTCCCTGGTGGGGGCCTTGCAGGAGGCAGCCAGTTAGTAATTCTCTTTCATCATTGATGTTTCTGTCTCTTTCTGAAATCAATTAAAAAATATATTTTTTAAAGAATAGCATCAATTTTTTTATGAATTAATCTTTAATAATGGCAACAAGATGTGAATAAAATTAAACTATCGTTATCTAAAAAAATAAATAGAAACTGCTTTATTGAAGCCTATTTTACATTAGGGTGAATTCACCCTAATGAATTTTACAATTAATATTTTAATACTTTAGATACAACTTTTTAATGTATATTTATCTAATGATTTTGTTTTACAATAAATAAAACAGATATTTTGTCAAGTTTACATATTTAAGCTTAGAAAACCAAGATATGTGAAATGATGGAATTGTAAGCTAAGATATTTAAATGTTACAGGCCTTTCCTATTGTATATCAAACCTGATGACAAGTTTTCAAATAAATGAAATTTGACAATAAATAATTTAATATTATTTTATTCAGAAGATATTTGAAAGTTAAAAATACTTCAGGCCCTAACCAGTTTGACTCAGTGGATAGAGCATCAGCCTGTGGACTCAAGGGTCCCAGGTTCTATTCTAGTCGAGGGCATATACCTTGGTTGCGGGCACATCCCCAGTGTGTAATGTGTAGGATCTGTTGATCGATGTTTCTCTCCCATCGATGTTTCTAACACTCTATCCCTCTCCCTTCCTCTCTGTAAAAGATCAATAAAATATATTAAAAAAAATATATCTCAGTTATTAGTAATATCAGATATGTGGTATTCATTTATTAAAGTGACAACTGATAGTTATAGTTAATAGAATGCCAAATAACAAGGGATTTACTTTCTTTTTAAACTTCGAGTTTTATTATTGTTTACTAAAAAGGAGGTTACTACTGATTATAGATTATCCACTAAAGTGTTTGTTTTTTTTTTAAGTTAGGAGATATTGCAAATCCTTTTATGTATCAACTAGTAGCCCTGTGCACGAATCCATGCGCCAGTAGCTCTCTGTGAGGTCTGTCCGCTCCGCTCCCACTGCCCAGAGGTTCTCCACGGCTCAGAGGCTCATCCACGGCCAGGCACGGAATGCTTGTGTTGTTGCCAGAGTAATGACGCAAGTGTTCCCCTGGTTGCTCCATGCCCGCTGCCCAGAGGCCCTCCATGGCCAGGGTGGAACACTTGCCTCATTGCCAAAGCAAGCATTCTGCTAGATCACTTATGCTGCCTACTTTCAGTGTCCGCCCCCAGGACTGGGTGCCGCCATCTTGTGTGGCTATAAGTGCCGTTATCTTTGTGATGGTTAATTTGTATATTATCCTTTATTAGATAGATAGGACTAGAGGCCCAGTGTATGAATTTGTGCATGGGTGGGAGTCCCTTGACCTGGCAGGTGATTGGGGCTGATTAGGGCTGATGGAGGGCAGGCTGGAGGTGGGAACTGTGGGATATTAACTGTGGGAGTACACTGACCACCAGGTTGCAACTCTTGTGTTGAGCATCTGCCCCTGGTGGTAAGTGCATGTCATAGCTATCATCTGATCATAATAGTCGCTTAGACTTTTATATATATAGACTAGAGGCCCAGCGCAGGAAATCATGTGCTTATAGGGTCCCTAGGCCTAGCCTGTGATTGGGATCATCTTCTGCCCACTCACCAGTCCCCATTCCTGCCCTACTGCCTCCACCCACCCCGGTTCCCTGTTGGTTGGTCGATAGAGCTGAACCTGCAGGCCTGGGGGAGGGACCAAGAAGTTGGCTTTCTGTTCATTTGCCAGTCCCCAGTCCTGCCCCGCTGCCTCCACTCACCCCAGTTTCCCATGGTTCCCCATTGGCCATCCAGTGATCAGAGTGTTGTCTGTGAGGAAGGACCGAGAGGTGGTCAATCACCTCATAGTGACTCTTTGATCAGTCGTTCCAGTCATTGCGCTTTTATGGTCATTGGCCTTTTATTATATAGGATAGTCTTAAATGTACTAACAGTAATCAAAGTAGTAAAGTTTAAATGGTTACTTTCAATTTTTTGTATGAACCTCGAATATTTATATTTAGGGATACAGTGAAAAGTGGCAAGATGAGACCTATTTTGTTAGGTAAATATTAGAAATTCTGTTAATTCTTACAAATAAGTATTTATAAAAGGATCCAGAGAGTGTAGTTTATAAACATTGTAAAGTGTTATGTGTACCTATTGAAGAAGTTCACATGAGACTCTTTAAAAAGTAATTTATCTTAATTAAGGATTTGCATTTGAATGAATGTAATTGCTACCAAATGTATCTAGTTAATTTTAACAGTAGGTTATTTTTCAAGACAAATAAAATTTGCCTCATTTATCTCATCTAATAAAAGAATAATATGCAAATTGACTGTCACTCCAAGTCACAAGATGGCTGTACCCATGTGGACAAAAGATGGCCGCCAGAAGATGGCTGGCAGGGGGGCCAGTTAGGAGACCAGGCCTACAGGGGAGGGCAGTTGGGGGGGTGGGGTACTAGGCCTGCAGGGGAGGGCAGTTGAGATTGACCAGACCAACAGGGGAGGGCATTTGGGGTTGACCAGGCTAACAGGGGAAGGCAGTTGGGTGTCACCAGGCCTGCAGGCGAGGGCAGTTGGGTGGGACATGGCCTGCAGGGGAGTGAAGTTTGGGGAGAACAGGCCTGCAGAAGAGGCAGTTAGGGGCAATCAGGCCGGCTGGGGAGCAGTTAGGTATTAATCAGGCTGGCAGGGGAATGGTTAGGGGGTGATAAGTCTGGAATGCTGAAGTGGTTAAGAGCAATCAGGCAGAGGCAGGTGAACGGTTGGGAGCCAGCAGTCCTGGATTGTGAGAGTGATGTCCAATGGGCGGTCCAACATCTCTCAAGGGGTCCCAGATTGGAGAGGTTGCAGACTTGGCTGAGGGACCACATCCCCTTCCCCGGCAACAATTTTGTGCATCAAGGGCCCCTAGTATATATATAAAAGCATAATGTGGAAATCGACTGATGGTGGAAAGACTGGTTGTTATGATGTGAACTGATTACCAGGAGGCAGATGCTCAACGCAGGAGCTACCCCCAGCCCGCAGGTTCTGATTGCCCAATTGAGGCCTGCCAGCCAACCTCTTGGTCCCTCACCCTGGCTGGCAGGTTCTAACCTCCTGGTGGGGAACTGGGAACTGGAGGTGGGTGGTGCAGATGCAGGTGGCACCAGGACACTTATCATCCTGCCAGTCACCCCACACACACAGGGCAGCCACGGCGGGGAGTGGGCGTGGAGCCGGCAGCTGGGGAAGAATGGCTCTGATCTCAGGCCAGGCCTGGGGACCCTACCCATACATGGATTTCATGCTCCAGGCCTCTAGTGTGTTAATAGTGAATCAGAGACAGGTTCCCAAACTTGACTTAGATTCACTAGGCTTTTTGTGAACACTCTGAAGATACCAAGTTTCAACTTCTGTCATTAAAAAGTAGAAGTAAGTCCTAGCTGGTTTGGCTGGGGTTTTATTCTGGTCAAAATCACTTACCTCGATCCTCATGCAGAAGGCAACTAAATGATATGTCTTCTCCCATTGATGTTTCTCACTCTCGCTCTACTCTCTCTGAAAATCAATGGAAAAATAAACTCAGGTGAGGATTAACAACCAAAAAACGTAGAAATAGTATGCTCACAAAATTGTAGGCCTACTTTATGCAAATATAAAAATACAGCCACAACCCCCTGGTTGGTATAGCTCAGTGGTTAAGTGTCAACTGTGCACCAGAAGCTCTCAGGTTTAATTCTGGGTCAAGGGCATGTACCTGGGTTGCAGGTTTGATCCCTGACCCTAGTTGAGGTTTGTGCTGGAGGCAACCAATCACTGTGTTTCTCTCACATTGATGTTGTTCTCTCATACTCCAACCTTCCCTTCCACTCTCTCTAAAGAAAAAAAAAAAATATCAATGGGAAAAATGTCCTTGGGTAAGGATTAAACAACAAAAAATACAACCTCATAGATACCTGTCTATGTATTAATAAGCAATTGTTACTTGATGAGTTCATTCTTATTATCTAGGAATTCCAGTGGCTTTTTCACCCTAGTACTAGTCTTAATTGAAATAATAAATTGATTTACCCTATCTAGATAGCTACAATAATATCTGAATAATTATTTTAAATACCTGGACTTCATTAATATAAAAGTCAAAGGAAGTACAAACCTATGTAATAGAATGCAAAATTTTTAAAACAAAACATATGCAGAGAACCAAGATGGCAGCATAAGGTATACACCTGTACGTGCTGCCTTTCACAACCACACCAAAACTACAACTAAAAGACAAAACGACTATCCCCTAGAACCATGGGAAAACTGGTGGAATGGAACTTCTACAACTAGAAGGAAAGAAAAAAGTGCATTAAGACTTGGTAGGATGTGCAGAGGCTCAGAAAGGCAGAGGTATGGAGACGTGCATGAATAGGGCTGGTGTGCGTTTTGTTTTTTTTCTGTTGGGAGGGAGTTACAAGTTCTTGACTACTATGAATTCCAGTTTCTGACAAGATTCTGGGACCCAGACTCATACGGGGAGAAACTGGACTGTCTGTCATCTGGTTGGAAAGAGAGGGTGGCTCTCTTGCAGAGGTGCACACACGAATCATTGTTCACTGTGCTGGGGTGCAAGACATGGGGACGTGGAAACGGAGATGCAGAGAGAGCTGACTGGCAGCCAGCACTGTTTTCCGCCCTCTAGGGAGTCCCTGAGACCCTGCCCTGCCCAATGTACAAACCCACCGAGCTGTGCGCAGAGGCTTTTGCATATGAATGCCCTACCCTATAGCAGCTTAACCTAACAAATTGCAATTGGGTCAGACAACTCCAAAACTTCCAAACTGCAAGCAAAGAGGAAAAATTTGCAGATTTCCGTGTAGCTACTGATGGAGTGGCCTCAGAAAGTAGCTGACTTGTACCTCCTTGGAGATCCAGGAACCAGTGTACCTAGAGGTCAGTGTGAGATGACACCAGATTTCAACTCCTCACATACATAAGTGACACACTCAAGAGGCAGATTTGGTGAGCACCAAAGCCCCAGTGAAGCAAGTCCTGCCCAATAGGGGTGTCTCCAGCACAGCAGTTCTTCCATTATAGATACAGCTGATCCTCACAGCCAGTTGGCCCGGAGGTAAATTCCCAGTATACCATAAGCAATCAAGACTTCACTACAGCCGAAACTGGTTTGTCTCAGTGGATAGAGCGTCGGCCTGTGGACTAAAGGGTCTGAGGTTCGATTCTGGTCAAGGGTATGTATTCTGATTGCAGGCATATCCCCAGTAGGGGATGTGCAGGAGGCGGCTGATCGATGTCTCTCTCTCTCATCGATGTTTCTAACTCTCTATCCCTCTCCCTTCCTCTCTATAAAAAAATCAATAAAATATATTAAAAAAAGAAAAGAAAAAGACTTCAACAAGACTGTGTACCCAGCCCACAAAGGGGTGCACCAAGAATGTCCATCTCAGGTCATTGGGGAGGCGGAGCTACTGGGCCATAAAGGACAACTAGCACACAAAGCCACCCCATCAACACAGGGAAGCAGCCAAAATGCAGAGACAAACATGCCACGAGTGAAAGAAATGGAGTAAAGCAAACTACTGGACATAGAATTTAAAACCACATTTATAAGGTTATTCAAGAATCTTCTACAAACAGGATTATATGAAATGTTGAAGGTTATTCTTTAAGAAGATGAAGAAGAAAAAGGTAAAGATAAAAATTATTAACAAAGTGATAACAAATACTTATCAACAAGTGAATCTAAAAATTAAGTGAATAAAGAATCAAACAGAATAAACTGGTGAATATAATAGAATCGGGCACAGAAAGGGAATGGACTGACAATTCTCAGGAAGGGCGTATGAGGGTTGTGGGAAGAGATTGGACAAAAATCTTATACCTCTGAGTGAGGACAGTGGCAGAGAATAAGGGCATGGGGTGAGAAGATGGGAATCAGGTGGAGGGAAGGTATGGGGGAAAAATAAGAACATTTCTAATAAACTGAACAATAAAGATTTATTAAAAAGAAAAAACTGTGTACAAAAATTTTGTTGTATTTACCAGTACAAATACTATATATATTAGAATTTTGTGAAGAAGAGACTGTAGATTAATATAAAAGAAATTAATGAACCCCAGCCGGTGTGCCTAAATTAGCATCAACTCATGCACCAAGAGGTTTTGGGATCAGTTCCCCTGTCCCAGGTTGCAGGTTAGATCCCTGATGGGGACTGTGCAGGAGCAGCCAAGCTAATTTAATGTTTCTGTTTTCCTCTCCCTCTCACTTCCTTTCTGAAAATGTAAAAATGTCAATGAAAACATATTAAAATTAATGGAAACTTTTCACTCTAGATATGTGGGAAATTGTCACTATTCTCGTTCGTTTTGGATTTCTGCTTCATTGAGCTGGTCTTGGTATCTTCCATACGACCTCTGGTGTTTTTTCCTCCTTGTTAGACACTTACTTTTTGTATCACATCCTATATTTAGTATGTGTTACAATTGCTTGCTGACCTTTAGGTTTAGATTTCAGAAACTTGTTGCCTTCCTACCACGTACGTGTCTGTGTGTGTTACTTGGTAGTAGTTTAAACCTGGTTCCTATTTGTCCACTTGTTCTTCACCATCCGAAGATCATTCTCCAGTCCAAATCTGTCAGGTCTACCTGATAGATATTTTGTGTACATTCTTTTGTTGCTCTTCTCTCTATTTTAGATAGGTTTTTGTAGGAGCCTACTGAAATGGTCTTTCTTTGGCTTGCCTTATTTCCTGTAATTTCTTCACACTATTGGTTTTGATTTACCTGTTTAGCCTTCTTATTTAGTTTACTATGGCCAGCATGTCATCCCTATGTATGTTAATTAATTTTCTAATCACATGTGGTGATTATTACCACTTGATATATGCTATTTTCTTGTTTTGTAATGTCTTTTGTCCCATTTTCCTGGCAGACTTCTGCCAGGAAATGAGCTTTGACCTTACCATCCTGTGACATTTTTGTTAGGCTCTTATATAGACTGAGGTACTTCTTCCTTTCTCTTCCATGTATATACTTGAAACAAAACAAAACAAAATAAAAAAACTTGTACACTATATTAGAATTGTATACTCTATGCCTACTCACAAATCATTTTATATTTCTGGTTTTGGTACATAGCATAGTGTTTGGTGCCTAAATAGTAGGGATTACTAGTACATATTTGTTAATGAAAGTGTGTTATTAGTTTTGTGGTATTTTTTACTGAGTATTGGTTACTCTTTGTAGTAGGGTTATAGTTTTCTATTTCCTTTTGCATACCCTCTGCCTGCTGCTTTTATGTTTGTAGTAACTGAAGAATGAGACTAGGTTTTATATTTTTTTCCTCTTAGGAAGAAAATAACAATTAAAAATAGAACCAAGGATACTTTTATGTAGTACTTATTTAAATGTATTTCCTAAATGAAGCAACGCAAGATTTTTACTATTTTATTCATAGACATGGCCAACACAATATTTGGGAACAGAAATGGTATTAGACACCAAAGGTTAAGAGGGATACGAGGTGAATATATAGTAAAGCTAAAAACAGTCAATTCGTTAGCTTAAGTTTTTTGGCCATTGGAAAAAGATCTCCAAATTTTAGCAGTGGGATAACTTAGTTTATCAAAGTTTGAAAATCATTAGTGTACAAAATAATATCTCATTATGTATTGAGTGAAAAGTAGCACATGTTCTGTTAGTTATAAAGTTCATTATCTAATACATTGTTAAATTATTAATAGATTTTCTATTTTTTACTACAGGTTCAAGCAATAAATGCGGGAGTATTTTTCTTTAGGTGCACAGTATGCAATAATAGTGACATATTTCAGAAAGAGATGTTGAGAATGGGAATTCATATTCCCGAAAAGTGAGTAACACTTTTGACAAAATATATTTTATAAATAGATATTTTATAACCGTGAAAATAGTCATTTATGTCAGATTGTGTAATAATGAAGAAGCAACCACTTCAGATGTGAAAATGTAAAGCAGCTCCTGCCACCTCCTTTTTCTCCCCAGATTGCTAGTTCTTGAGAGCAGGAACTGCGACTTAAATTCTCATTAGTTGATTTATAGTCTCTTAATAAACACCTCAGTTGTATGTAATGTTAATTGACTTATATACAAGTTTAGTAGGATTCAAATTGTATGTATAAATTAAGAGAAATTAAGGTTTTATTTTAAATGTCTGATAAGAATTTTGTTGGTACTTAAAGGTGAAGAATCCCAAAATAATGGTACTAAACTTAGTGAAATAAATGGAAGTGAAATGTTAAAAAATGTAAGTTAGAAAATTTCTTCTTAAATTTTCAGTTAGCATTTGAAAATTCACTGTGAGACTAAATGTAGGCTAAATTGACACTTAAAGGATTTGTATGTTGAAGAGAATTATTAATCTTAAAAAACAAATGTTAGCCTCATTCCTGAGTACTGTTATGTGAAAAGTTTTTACTTTTAGATTCATTATCAGTCCTTTTATGTAACATTTTAGGTCAAAGTATAGTTTATGTCTTGCTTCATTTACAGAGATGCATCTTGGGAATTAGAAGAAAATGCTTATCAAGAGCTTCTGCAGCACTATGAGCATTGTGATGTACGAAGATGTCGTTGCAAAGAAGGGCGAGACTATAATGTGCCTAATAGGTATACCGGAAAGTTCACTTATGCTTTATTTGTGTTCTTATTGAAGCTTTCAGCTTAGAAAGCAGAATTATAGTTAGTATATGTATTTGCTCTTAGGATGTTTGAAGTTTTAACTTTATTATATATATATATGTTTACAGAAAAATTATTACATTAAGCATAATTGCAACTTATTTTCTTGGTACATTTTTGTGAGGCTCTATTTTCTAGTGCTGCACTGGTTCTATATGGTAGCCACTAGACACATGAGGCTTTTGAACACTTGAAGTGTGACTATTCCCAATTTAAAAGTGTTGTGTTAAATGCACACTAAAGACATAGTATGTATCTTAGTTTGTTAAGGCTACCATACAAAATACCACAAACTAGATGCCTTAAATAATAGAAATTTGTTTCTACTACTCACAATTCTAGAGGCTAGAAGTCCATGATAAAGGTATCCACAGATTTGACTTCTTCGGAAACTTCTTGACTTGCACATGACTCCCTTCTAGCTATATCTTCACATGATTATCCCTCTTACTATTTCCAGTCATGACTTCATTTTATCTTAATTATCTCTTTAAATGCCCTATTTCCAAACATAGCCACATTGTGAGGTACTAGGTGTTAGGACTCCAACATATGAATTTTGGGGAGACACAATCCAGCCTATAACAATTAAGAAAAAATAAGTGAAAATATCTTAATAATTTCATATTGATTACTTATTTAACATAATGATATTTTGGAAATATTCAGATTCATTGCACCTATTTTATTTTTTAATTATTGTTAAGAATATAGTTTTATTGATTTCAGAAAGGAAGGGGGGAGGGAGAGAGAGAAACATCAATGATGAGAGAGAATCATTGATCAGCTGCCTCCTGCATGCCCCCTACTGGGAATAAAGCCCACAACTGGGCATGTCCCCTGATGAGGAATCGAACCATGACCCTCTGGTTCATAGGTGGATGCCTACTACTGAGCCACACCGGCTGGGTGCACCTGTTTCTTTTACCTTTTAAATATGATTACTAGAAAAATTTAAATGACATATATAATTTGCATTGTACTTCTATTAGATGGCCCTGTTTAGAGGTTAATTTAACTAGATTAAACTAGCAGTGTTTCTTTTAGATCATTATAAAAAGGGTTTGGCATTTGAAATTTATTGATTACACCTTTATAATGTCAGTACATATTTTTAAAATGCAGAATAAAAAGTAACAAAATCAGTTTTGTCAAAATCTGTGTAGGAAATATGATTACATTTGTATCCCCGTTATACAATATTATTTGAACATGGCAAGGTGAAACTTAAGTGCAGAGCAGAAGATTGGGAGCCTTGTCCCTCATGGAAGTGAGCTACTTCTTATTTGGGAAGATTCCGCTGAGGTTTTGCCAGCTTTGGAACATTTCCCCCAAGCAGCTGTTTCCACACCTGATTTCCCATTCTGGACTGGGTTTTCCCTTCACTATTCTTGTTACAATATGATCGGCTATTTAAATTGTCATTGTTATTAGATTAAAAATTCTTTAAGGGTGGATATCTCTTTGAAGATGTCAAGAAAGGTGCATTTACATTACTTAATATGGTGACTGTATATTCAGTTGTGTTGAAGCACAGATTAGATAATTGCAAACAGTAAAGCACTTTAGAGTTCTAAGAATGTGTTCATTAGTGTTGGTCTTTTCTAAATTCATTTTAGGCTATTTTAAACCACTGGCCCATCAGTAGCTAACAGACTTCCTTTTTTTCCTGGCAACTACTTGAGATTGCTATCCCTTGTGTTTTCTCCTGGGATATGCTTACCTGCTATATACATCTTTTCTTTTTAATCTCACTTCCTCTCATCTTAGTGATAGGAAGGCAATTTTGCTGAAAGGCAACATAGTATAATGGTTAGTAGCATGAGTCTGATAGCAGGTAAAGTGGGTTGGGAGCCTCCCTTTGAGACTTTACTAGCAAAGTAAATTTGATTGGGCAAGTTATTTACCGCTCTATGCTTCGGTTTCCTCTTCTTTAAAAATGGATACAACAGTGGTTTTATCTACCTTCTGAAATTGCGAGGATTAAACTTTTCATGTAAAGAATGAGAACTGGGCCCAGCCGGTGTGCCTCAGTTGTTGAGCATCCACCTATGAACCAGGAGGTCATGGTTAGATTCCCCTTTAGGGCACATACCCAGTTGTGGGCTTGATTCCCAGTAAGGGCACTCTCCTCATTGATAATTCTGTCTGTCTCTCCCTCTCCTTTCCTCATTAAAATCAATTAAAATATATATATATATAAAGAATGAGAACTGGGCCTGGTGTATAATAAACATTTATGTTTGCTGTTATTTTTCTTCATTATTAGTTGGCAGAACTAACTAGGGAAGGGGACCTGGGACACATACCTTCATACCCATATTCACACTAAGGGAGTTTTGCCGAACACCTACCAAATGGGAGGATATATAGTTACCTCTCTCATCACCTCCACATTTACGCACTCAGGAAGTATACCCATCTTTTTATAGAGACAGAGTCTACTCAAAACCAAAGAAGTGGCCACACATGACAATCCCCACCCACACTCATATAGAAAATATAAATATGGACTTGCACATATGCAATACAGTGGGTGGGAAGTGGGAAGAAACAGGTAAGAGAGAGAACAAATATGGGCCTGGTAGTGAGTCTGGGTCCGGAGGAGCTGCACGGTATCTGAATTGTCTGAGCAAGCTTTTTCTAGGAAGTAATTTCTCATCTTGGATGAGAAAGATAATATTTTAAGTAAGGTAACATATTTACTGAATGCCTCTTCTGTAATCAGATACACTGGCATAGTAATTGCCAAATATAAAATAAAAATTATTTCCCTTCTTTAATCTTATTCTAATGTTTATATTTTTGTATGTACATGTTCATATACATGTTGATACTTAGAGAATATTTAAAGGAGGAGATTATAAACATAAATAATGAAATAGAAAAATGTGCTTTAAGCAAAAGTAATGCAGTAACAATGCATATAATCTATTTTTCCTCCTTTGGGTTGTTTTTTTTTGTGTGAGGTAGACAGTGAGACCTGTGGCAATGTGGGAATTTGACTAAGTTAATATCAAAATGTCAATACTTGCTTCTCTTTATCTCCTCAGCAAATGGGAAATAAAGCGTTGTCAATCTTGTGGTTCTAGTGGAACACATTTAGCCTGTTCCTCACTACGATCGTGGGAACAAAATTGGGAGTGTTTGGACTGTAGAGGTATTACCTGCAACTCAGGTAACATTTTGTAATTTTGAATAAAGATATTCTTATTCCAATATATATTATTTAAAAGTTTCTACCTATATTTCGGTTATGTTCACAATGGATTTTAAATCTGCAGGGGGTTTCCAAAAAGCCAAAAAACGTACATTACCCAACACTAACAATGTTGGAATAAATGATTGCTTGTTAGAAGAGTCGTCACCTAAATTATCCAGACAGTCAACTGGAGCCCAGCACAAAGATCTGATGAGGTGTGTATTTTGAATTGGAGAAAAATATAAAACTCTATTCTGAGAAAATGAATAGGAAGTGGCTTTATACACTTAGAATACTAGCTGAACTTTACAGTAGTCTGAAAGAATATTTTTTAAATAGCAGGACCCAAAATTTGATCATTAAATCATGCAACCAGCATTTAAAAAAGAAAATGAAACAGGATAGATTAGAATATAAAGTACTATATTTGACTGCAAATAGAAAAAAATGTATGTAAAATAATTTTAGTATTTAATTGTATATGGGCTCATGATGTAAAACACATTTTTATTATAATTTTCAAAATACTTTAAAAATACAGATTTGGAAAATGTGCTTAAACTGTTAATTTGGTTATAGAATAAGACAGGAAATTTAATAACATGAACATCATGTTATTTTGTTAAAAGAAGGAATTATATTTAATATAGAGTTAATTTTTTTATTTTGTAATCATTTGCTTACTGTATTCATTGTAAATCTCAGATAAAATGTCATTAGTATAGGAAGGTTAAGGCATACCGACAAGTATTATTTTATTAATGCCTACATTTTCATAAGACAGCAAAATGAGTAACTTTGAAAATCATTCTTAACCATTTAAATAAAACTAGAATTACATCTTCATACTGTGTCAGGTATTTGTCCAACTGAAGTTATGCTTTTTAAGTATATGTATGGCTTAATAAAAATAAGTTCACAGAGCCTTGTTGTTGCCAATAGAGAAAAAATAGACAAAAGTAGTATTAGTAGGTAAGCATGAGGAAGTACTTTCTTACTAAAAATAATATCACATTAAAATTTAGAAGGACAAGAGAATTTTTGTGAAAATATTTGATGACTAGATTTGGAGATAGGAGTGATACTATTTGAAAAGTATAGAATTGCTGTTTTAAAATACTACTGTATTAACTGAAAATGATGTTCAGATTAGTTTTAAATTTTAATATTTAGGTTTCTAAATATGATATGCCAGAAGATTGAGTCCTTGCACCTGCTCTAATATGCCATCATGTTCTAGAACAGTGGTTCTCAACCTTTCTAATGCCGCGACCCTTTAACACAGTTCCTCATGTTGTGGTGACCCCCAACCATAAAATTATTTTCGTTGCTACTTCATAACTGTCATTGTGCTACTGTTAATGAATCGCAATATAAATATCTGATATGCAGGATGTCTTAGGTGACCCCGGTGAAAGAGTTGTTTGACCCCCAAAGGGGTTGCAACCCACAGGTTGAGAACCGCTGTTCTAGAACAGCATAGTATTTCCATTCCAGACAGGAGCAAGAAATCAACTTGCAACAAGACAGTTTATTTTTGAAAGATTATTTTCCAAAAGATTTTGGTTCTGTTCAACTGGGTTAATAAATATGGTAGGGGGTCGTGTGGAGAAAGACAAAAACAAGACCTGGTCCACATTGAGACATGATAATGTCTCTGGATGAGAAAAATTTATACTTGATGTATAAAGTTGATAATGACATTGCCCCAAACAGGATCATTTTCAGTACATCAATACCAAATACAGATGGAAAAACTGAGGCAGATTGCAAATTCTGTTTATAATATTAATTCTATTAATTTTATGGTTAAAAATACATTATAATTTCTTAAAACTATAGTCCTCTGTATAGTAAGCAGAGACTATATTTATTTTTTAAAGAATCTAGTAAATATGAAATAAGATATAGTTAAATAAGTGTGTGGTAGTCATTGGCCAGAAAGGTCAGAGTTTGAGATTCTGACTCTTACACCTACAGAATTGATCAAATTTGAGATAATCATCTATCAACATTCTCATAAATCAGCTATGATATTAGATTATTCTAATTTGGTAGAAAATTGATCAAATTTGAGATAATCATCTATCAACATTCTCATAAATCAGCTATGATATTAGATTATTCTAATTTGGTAGAAAATTGGGGAATCAATAATTTTGAGCTAAGGTTATTAAATAACTATTTTGGGTTTCAGTGGCAGCATTGTATGCTTTTGGGTGAGAGATGGGAAGAACTTTTAATTGTTTTTGTTTGTTTGTTTCTTTTTAACTGCATACTGCCATGTCACTTAAAGCATTTTAGAGTGTTTACCTCTGTGTTTAAATTCATGTTTTATAGGCAAGGCAACAAATTTAGGAGAGACATTTCAGCAATAATTATAGAGTTAGGATTTCAAATTATTAAAAAAACAAAAAGATTATATATCAACAAAGCCGATATCTGGAATAGTGCCTTAAACGGATTCAGAAATCAAAAGTTTAATCCTTCGTACACAATTGAAGTTGCATATGTTAATGAAAGTGATAATTTTGGGACAGAGCATCCTGGATCAAAGCAAGAATTCCTAAGTCTTTTAATGCAACATCTTGAGAACTCACCATTGTTTGAAGGGTCCTTGTCAAAGAACTTGTCCCTAAATTCTCAAGGTAATTATTTATTATTATACATACTGCATAAACTATGTGTAAAGGAAGAGATAGCTAGTTAGAATTGATTGATATTCAATACAAATGGTGTAAATGTATAATTTACATTGTTAATAAAATACTGATAGAATCACAGAAAAATGGGGATGGGGCAATAATCTGTTGTGTTTTTTTTTACAGAGAGGAAGGGAGAGGAATAGAGAGTTAGAAACAATAATGAGAGAGAAACACTGATCAGCTGCCTCCTGCATGCCTCCTACTGGGGATGTGCCTGCAACCAAGGTACATGCCCCTGACCGAAATCGAACCTGGAACCTTTTAGTCCGCAGGCCAACGTTCTATGTACTGAGCCAAACTGGTTTCGGTGGGGCAGTAATCTTCAAAACAAATTTCATAGTGAAACATTTTCTTTAAAAATGTTCTTAATTTCTTTATAGAAATACACTGCTTGAAATGATTCCATAATTAACTGCAACTTTTAAAAAATGTATTTTATATTCATTCTAATATTATTTGATTAGAGTGGGCAAATGAGATGGATGATTATTAAAGCCCTTCCTGTTCAGACATTTGGAAATTGCAGTTGGCATGTTTCTTCACAACCTAGGAATTTTATAACATAACTAATGGCTTGGTGCAGGAAATTCGTACACTGGGATGATGGTTCCTCAGCCCAGCCTGCACCCTCTCCAATTGGGAACACCTTGGGGGGATGTCCGACTGCTGGTTTAGGCTCAATCCCACTGGCAGTCAGACATCCCTCTCGCAATGTGGGACTGTCTCTTAACCGCTTGCCTGCCTGCCTAATCACCCTCCCCTGCCAGCCTGATCTCATCCCCAACTTTCCTCCCCTGCCAGCCTGATCACCCCTAACTGGCTCTGCCTTGGCTCCCCCCCCCCCCCCCATAACTTTGTCTGGAAGGAAATCGGACATCTGGCTCATTGACCTGGGCTAATTAGCATATTAGCCTTTTATTAGTATAGATAGATTATATAGGATAGGATTACTTAAATGGGGTTTGGGGGAGCCTTTTTAAGCAGGAGGAGATGCTCTTGGCAGATGAAAATATATAATCCCTATATCTGGACTGATAGCCAGCCCTATGCACTCTATTGCCAAACTGGTCATTAAAAGATTGAACCACTTTCTTACACCTTACACCAAACAGCTGTTGCCCTTAAAACCTCTCCTCAGTCCCCACCTTAGGTTCTGCCTTTGTAGTTCACTGAAATTAGGTTCTGTTTGGTCAGTTTATATGCCAGTCAGCATCAAAAGCTCCGCCTCCCAGGCAGTCATTGACTCCTCACAGTTCACCCAGATTTGATTCTGATTAGTCGGTTTCTATGCCAGTCAACGTCTTCGGGCCTATGCTGGCGAGACCCAGAGAGAAAGAGAGACAATGGATCAGACCCTGCTTCTCTCTCTGGGCCTGATGTGCAGCCCCCTCGGCAGTCAGTGCTGGGTTGCTGCAGGACTCCCTTCCTGTGTTCAGTGGTCCATTTGGTCGTTTTGTAACATTATGGACCCTGGCTCTTTATATTTATAGATTTTCTGGTCCACATGTAACAGATTTTTAAATGTACTTTTGCTTTTAAGAATTTTTCTTACACAATTATGTATATGATACTTTTATGTGTTTATTTCTGTTGAGGAGTTAACATGTTAAAACAGGCATCTCAAAACACTGCTTAATTCTAGCATTCTGTTTTAGGAACTTTTATACCATTTTTGCTATAATTTAGGAAATTCAAAAGAAGACATTTCATTCCATTTTAATTTCTTCCTATATATTCCGTAAACTTCCTCGCTATTACCTGAAGCATCATTGAAATAATTGAGAAACTACCAAAGATTATTTGTACTATATATATAATACATACAGTTTAATTCTAAACTAAAAAAAATTTTTTAAGTGATCAGTAATGTTAACTCAAACCATTTTGGGTACAGGTATAAGTCACAAAATCTGAATTCATTTTGCACAAATAAGTAGTTTTATATTCTTAGATTAACTACATAGTCTCTCTGGATCTCAATTTCTTAATCTGTAAAATGTGACTACTAATACATACCTTATAAAGTTGTTGAGGTTTTATTATTATTTCAAATATTATTACTGTTTATTACTAATAAGTTGCTTTGAACAGTTTTTAGAAAAAATAAATTTACATATTGTTTTGACTTAGAGTAACTAAAATCATTTTCACTGGCAATTTAAAAAATATTAGAAATTGTGATATGGTAAAATAGCATGAATTGTTGGGCTTAAATTTGTGCCATTGTGGAACATAATTTAGCAGTATATATCAACAATCTTAATAATATTAATATCCCTTTTGTTTCTCTTACATCAATGTTTTTTTCTCTCTTTCCCTTCTCCCTTCCACTCTCTTTGAAAATCAATGGAAAAATATCCTTGGGTGAGGATAACAACAAAAAAAGGTTCATATTCTTCGAACTACTAATACTAAGTCCTAATCTATCCTAATAAAATCAAATATATATATAAACAAGATTATGTAAATAGATACTGATTGTATACTGTAATTCAGTGAAGGTGCCAGTAATGAAAGGATGGTTTATATTGATGCAAATCTGTAAGTTAGTTTTAATGCATTCTTTAACTGTAGATTTCAATAAATTTTGAATAATATAAAAAATTTACAATAAATTGGGAAAAAGCAGAAGTCATACTGTTTGTATATTTATATTAGTGGCCTGAGTGCACATTAAAAGGGGATTTAATAGAGGAAATAATTTAATATTGCTATTTGCCCCTTCTCTATAATAGAAGTGTCAGAGATGAAAGAAAATTAGTATAATGTATATGAAAACCTTCCTCCTGTCAGAGTCTGGGGCGTACCATGGGACCCAGAGTCAAGTCTCACTTACCCACATATGCCCCAAAATTGTGTGAGACCCAGATCTGGCTGTTTTCCCCCTCCTCTAGTTGGGCTAGATTCACTCTTGTCAAGCCCCACTGGGCAGGGGATGTAGCCTCAGGTCCCCTGGCTCAGTGCCAGGACTAGGGTCATAGCCTGAGGTCCCCCAGCCCAGACCGGGGAGGGTGGCATGCCTTGAGTACTCCCGTCAGGTCCTGCTAGGTGGGGGACATTGCCTGAGATTGCCCTGTCAAGTCCTCCTGGGTGGAGGGCATAGTCTGAGGCCCCGTCAAGCCCCACTGGGTGGGGATCATGGCCTGAGATCCTTTGTCAAGCCCTGTCAGGCAGTGGGGCACAGCTTCAAGTCCCTGGCCTGGTGCCAGGGTCAGGGGCACAGCATTAAGTCCCCTGTCGAATTCCACCTGGTAAGGAGTATGGCCTGGCACTGGGGAGCAGCCTGAGGTCCTCTAGCCTAGCACCAGGATAGGAAGTGTACCTTGAGTTCCCTGTCAAGCCCTGCTGGGTGGAGGACATGGCCTGAGGTCCCCTGTCAAGCCCCCTAAGGGTAGGGGTGGACTTAGCCTCTAGTCCCCGCTGATTGCTCGTTAAGGCTCCTATGGGAACTTGGCCTCAGCTGTGGGTGAAGCCATCTTTGTGATGGAGTGATGGTCAATTAGCATATTCCCTCTTTATTAGATAAGATACACACAAGATACTAATATACCAAAGTATGTATAATGTTTAATGTAGTGGGATTATAGGTATGTTTTTTAAAGAGTTTCTGGCCATAACCAATTTGGCTCAGTGGATAGAGCATCAGCCTGCAGACTAAAGGGTCCCAGGTTTGATTCCAGTCAAGGGTATGTACCTTGGTTGTGGGCACATCCCTAGTAGGAGGTGTGCAGGAGGCGGCTGATCAATGTTTCTCTCTCATTGATGTTTCTAACTCTATTCCTCTCCCTTCCTCTCTATAAAAAAATCAATAAAAATATATTTAAAATGAGTAAAGTTTCTATATATTTTTTTTACAAGTATTGATATTCAGAAAAAAAATTTTGTGTGTTTTAAGTGAAATTTATATTTTATACATGTTACAGCTTCTGTGAATTGTTATCTTGCATTTATCTAATGCTTAGATTGTTTTTAATTTATTACAGGTATATTATATATGATGTATAATAATAATAATAATAATAATAATAATAATAATAATAGAAGTGTATTTAATTTATTTTCATCTATTTACAGCTCTGAAAGAGAATCTTTATTATGAAGCTGGCAAAATGCTTGCCATTTCTTTGGTTCATGGTGGTCCTTCACCTGGATTTTTTTCTAAAACTTTATTTAACTGCCTTGTTTTTGGACCAGAAGATACCTTTCCAACTTTAGATGATGTTTCAGACTTTGATGTGGCACAGATATTAATCAGGGTAAGAAATGTACATGTTTATTAAAATGTAGACTATATTCTAAATAGATTTGAATATAAATACTGGATCTACAATAGAATAATAATACTCTGTGGAGTAGCTAAGGGGTGTCAATATTTCTGTTTACCTACAAAGTACACAACCAGTTAAAAGATAGATACAGAATGTGTTTATTAAACAGGCTCCAGTGAGCTCCCTTACCTTTTATGTCCCTAAATAGAGATATAACTGAAATACGGCCATCTATGAACCAGGAAGTGGCTCTCACCATATACCAAGTCTGCCAGCCCTTTTATCTTAGACTTTGCAACATCAAAAACCTTGGGTAATAAATGTTTGTTCTTTAATTAAAAAAAAAAAAAAAAAAAAAAAGATGTAACGGTCAGACAGCTAGAGATCAGAGTGCCAAGTTAATTTAATATTGATAAAACCAATTGGGTAATGTGACTTCAGTCTATGCTCAAAATGGCTTGCTAACATTTCTCAGAACTAAATGGATTTATTTGTCCTATCCAGAGACAATATAAAGTAGGTTCCTTGTTTCGTAGTAAAGAGCAGATAAAAGTATGTTTTCCTGGAAGGCAGTGAATCTAAAGAGAGTAAGGACGTAGTTTACCAGTTAGAAAATTTGTAATTTCTCCCATAGGACGTTATGAGTGCTAGGTTGAATTTTTTTCATGTGTAAATAAGTGGGGAGACTAAATGTTCCCACCTAAAAAGAGTTAACATTTATTGAACCATATACTGCACATGTTACACGTACAAATTCAATTTAGTTATCGTACGCTGGCTGCATAATGATCATTGCTTACATCAAGCAAGTCAAATACATGCTTACATCAAAACACAGGCCAAATAAACAATGCTTAAGATTATGTGGGCTGCAAAAATACAAAGGCTTCAATTTTCATAGAAACATAGGTTTATATGTGTAGAGATATGCTGAATATAAAGGGCTGAAATAAAAGTAATCGTAAACTTAAAATAATAGAAAATTTTAATAAAACCAGTATTTTTTCTTGAACATTAATTTAACTAACACTGATTAACTGCACAGATTAATAAACGTAATGCAAATAAACCTATTTTATTTATTCTCCAAAAGCGAAATATTTTCTGTTGTCTACACCAAACAAGTCAATCCAAGACTAATGACATAGCAATTGGTTGCTAAAATATTCACTGGTAGTATTGGAAAGAAATGGTGCGCCTGCGAGTAAGGCGAATAAGAGGAATGAATACAACATGAGTATAGTAATCAGTCATTAGCAAATGTTGTTGTTTGTTATTGATAATTATGTATAGCAGTATATTGTAAAGATTTACAAAATTTTTATTAAAATGTTTCTTACACACCATTATATTGATTGGGCTGCAAAAATATTCATTGGTGGCCTATGGGCCAAGAGTTTGACAAGCTTGGCTTACCTGTTACTGATTTGGAGATAATGAAAGCCATTCAACTTTTCTTCCCTTAACCTTTTCTATTTAGTCATTGTTTCATTTAATTAGCAACATAGTTAATGGTTAAGAGCATAAAAGTCAGATTTAAGATAGAAATAACTATAAACTATAAACTGAGTGACTTGGGCAATGAAGTTAGGCTTAGTTTTCTTAAGCCTAACTTTATTGTCTCATTTCCTTTTTTCTATGGATTTCTAAACTCTTTATAGAAAAATATACACTGAGTGGCCAGATTATTATGATCTCTGAATGCATAATAATCTGGTCACTCAGTGTGTATCCTCCTATATAATAAAAGGATAATTTGCAAATTGTCCCCTTGACCAGGAGTTTGACCAGCAAGCAGGCTGGTCAGCCAACTGCCCCTATCCTCTTCCCCTGACCAGGCTGGCTGGACCCCACCCTTGCACAAAATATATATATATCTCCTATCTAATAAAACAGTAATATGCAAATTGAACATCACTCCAACACACAAGAAGGCCAGCAGGGGAGGGCAGTTGGGGACGATCAAGCCTGCAGGGGAAGGCAGTTAGGGGTGACCAGGCTGGCAGAGGAGGGAAATTTGGGGACCTCGGCCTATAGAGGAGAGCAGTTGAAGGTGGGGGATAACGAGGCCTGCAGGGGAGAGCAGTTAGCAGGGACCAGGCCTACAAGGAAGAGCAGTTAGGGGTGACATGGCCTTCAGGGGAGGACACTTAGGGGCAATCAGGCTGGCAGGAGAACAGTTAGGCATCAATCAGGCTGGCAGGCAGAAGTGGTTAGAAGCAATCAGAAAGGCAGGCAGGTGAGCAGTTGGGAGCCAGCAGTCCTGGATTGTGAGAGGGATGTCCCATATTGGAGAGGCTGCAGGCTGGGCTTGGGGACACCCCTCCCCGCCTGCACAAATTTTGTGCACTGGCCCTCTAACACACACACACACACACACACACACACACACAGTGGCCAGATTATTATGTGTTCAGAGGTCATAATAATCTGGCCACTCTGTATTTTTTTTCATTGATTTCAGAGAGGAAGGGAGAGAGAATCATGAGGTGAGAAAGAATCATTCATAAGGTGCTCCTGCATGCCCCACACTGGGGATCAAGCCCGCAACCCAGGCATGTGCCCTTGACCAGAATAGAACCTGGGACCCTTCAGTCCACAGGCCAGCGCTGTATGCACTGAGCCAAACTGACTAGGGCAGATTTTTTAATTTTTTAGAGAGAGGCTTCTGGTTCCCACTGCTTGTTTCCCAAGTTAGGTAATTCAAAGCTGATATCCAGGGATTTGGATCTTCACATTCAAATGCTTTTTTTTGTGTTTCATTTTTAATTCTAATTCCTTATCTCTTTTGACTTCTGCAGTCAGTTATCGCTGTCTTCAAATCCCTCTCTACTGTTCTATTTTTATTATTTTAAATATATTTTTATTGATTTCAGAGAGGAATGAAGAGAGATAGAAACATCAATGATGAGAAAGAATCATTGATTGACTGTTTCTGTATGCCTCACACTGGGGATTGAGCCTGCAACTGGGCGTGTGTTGCTCCTACTAGGAACCAAACCATGACCTCCAGTTCAGAGGTCAATGCTCAATCACTGAGCCATGACAACAGGCCTCTCTCTATTACTTTAATATTGTACTCTCTTCTATTTTTGACTACTTGTCTTTTTTTAGATGCTGCCTCTTCTTACCCTTGAAAGAGGTATTTTTCAGTATTGTTTTACCAGTCCTAATTGTATATAATAAAAAAGTAATGTGCAAATTGACCATCACTCCAATATATAAGATGACCGCCACAAGATGGCCAGCAGGGGAGGGTAATTGGGGGCAACCAGGCCTACAGGGATAGGCACTTGGGGATGAACAGAATGGCATGGGAAGGCAGTTAGGGGCAATCAGGCCAGCAGGGAAGCAGTTAGGCATTAATCAGGCTGCCAAGGGAGTAGTTAGGGGGTGATCAGGCTGGCAGGCAGAAGCGTTAGGGACAATCAGGCAGGCAGGCAGGTGAGCGGTTGGGAGCCAGCAGTCCTGGATTGTGAAAGGGATGTGTGACAGTCCAGTGGGATCGGGCCTAAACAGACAGTAAGACATCCCTTGAGGGGTCCCACATTGGAGAGGGTGCAGGCTGGGCTGAGGGATCCATCACCCACCCTCCTTGTGCTCAAATTTCAAGCACTGGGCCTCTATTTTTATAATCTTTGGAAAGCTTCTTCTCACCTATAATCTTTTTGAATGATTCCCAGACCTGTATTTTTGAGCCCCTAGATTTTGTGTGAAGATCTGGCTCTTGTTCACACACTGAGGCCAACAGAACTAATTGTTTTCTCCTGAATTTTTCAGCTCGATTTTCCTTTACTTTTCAAGAGATACCTTGTGTCTAAGACATTATAGAGAAGGGATTGATTTCATTCTTCCACATTGCATTTATCAGTCTGTGTCAAGTCATCTGCTTTCATTATTTTCAGTGTGCCTACTATACCAAACTAAATTATGTCTATTTGTAAGCAATTAGGACATTATTCTAATATTCTTATTCAGGGTGATTTAGAAGTACTATTTTGACCAAATTGCTTTCTTTCTCTGGAATGCTCAATGGCTTCTTATATTGCCTATTGAACAAAGTTCATGTTATTCATTAGGTTATTTAAGATTTCCAACTCTCCTCAGGGCCTTTACCTATCTTAGTTCTGTATTCCTAAGGAATGTTTGTTATTTAGTAAATACTATGTGCCCAGTACTGTTTTATCACTAAAGACAGAGTAGTGAGTCAATATCCCTATCTCCTTGAAATTACCTTTTAAAGCAGTGGTCACTAACCAGTGGTCCATGGATCAGTGCTGGTCCGTGAGGTCCAAAAGTTTGGCAACTGCTATTTCAGACGGAAGACAGGAGATAAATAAATATATAATATTCTAGTGTCCTTGTGCACGGATTCGTGCACATTAAAAGAAAATTAATTAGAAGAAATATTTTAATATCGCTATTCCCATCTTGCTAACAAAAAGAAAATAGGATTCTACCAAGTCTCCTGTCTACCTACTCCAGGACTTCTGTGAAGACCAAATGAGATGAGGCATGGGGAAACACTTCACAAACATTTGATTAAACTGTAAAATGTTTGTACCTGGCTATAAAGCAAGTGAGGTTCCTGGGCTAAAGAAACTCCAACCAGGCTAGTTGCTTGAGAAAGGAAGCTGGACATTGCTATGTAATGTCATTACCTGGAGCCCATAGCCATTGTTTGCAGGATGGGCTGTGGGATGCATTTTGTGCCATGGGATGTTGGCTGCTATTTTGTGGGGTGTTGCTTCAGGGTGGTGGCACAGTCTGTGTCCCACTTGGGGGAAGCCGAATGTTGGTTTGTTGGCACCAGATCCCTGGTGCTGTTTAGTTTTAAATGGCCAGTGTACATCATGGCAGCTCCTGCATTGGGCAGTATATTGATCTTGCAAAATGTGGGGGTGTAGAGGCCTCTAACCCTACTCAGTAAAACATCCACATATACTATTTTGTTTGCCCAAACTTAACCACAGTTGTCCTTCAGTATCTCTGCGGGACTGGTTCTAGGATCCCTATCCCCTGCAGATACCAAAAACTATAGATATTCAAATCTCTTATATAAAATAGTATAAAACAACGCATACAGTTAGCCCTCCTTATTTGCTGATGCAAAACCCATGGATAGTTACAGAGAACTGATTGTATTGAGAAAAAAAAATCTGCATGTAAGAGGACCCACACAGTTCAAACCCCTGTTGTTCAAGGGTCAACTGTACCATTATGTAGTAAAATATATTATAAAAATAAAACAATATGAGAAAGGACATAGATAGCAGGTCAGAGCTGAGGCTAAGCTGCTATAATATACTGTATTTTCCGGCGTATAACACGACCCCCAATTTTTTCAGTTAAAACATAGATTATGGGATATACTCGTCCTATAAGATGACACCCGGTGTATAAGACGACATCTGACTTTTGAGAAGATTTTCTTGGGTTAAAAAGTCATCTTATATGCCAGAAAATACGGTAGACACCCAAAAGACAGTGTCTGAAGAATAAAAAAAGACATTTATTTCTCTTTAAAATCTATCGTTTAAATTTTAGGGTTTAGGGTTGGCAAACTATGGCTGTAGGTCAAGTCTGCCCTGCTGCCTCTTTTTTGTAAATTTAGTTTTATTGAAACTACACACCCATTTGTTTTCTGTCTATGATGGCCGAGTTGAGTAGTTGTGACAGACATCTACTCACAAAACAAAATGCTACCTGTTTTTTATAGAAATGACTCATTTTAGAGTTATAGTAGTGATACAGCTGGTCATCCAGAGAATTGAATTCCATCCTCTCATTGTTATGTAATCACTTAGTATAGTCTTTACATCTCCATAGATGAAGTTTGCACTTAAGGGAGAAAGAATGGAAGTAGAGTGAGAGAGAATTTGACACGTTTTCACTCCTACCATTTGACAGCCTTAGTCACATAGCTGGAAGGAAAATTTGGCTATGTGCCCAGCTAAAACTTAAGATTTGGGAGGATAGGCAACAAATATTCAACTATTTTGAACCAAGTAGTTAGGAAAAACTTGGGAGAAATGCAGAGATCTAATATGAATGAGAGAATCATGTGATTTTGGAAAGAAATAGCAAGGAAATTTTCCATTGACTACCTTGTATTTTTATCTTTCTCCTTTTGTAAGTGTTCAAGAGCTAACCCTATATGAAAGTGTCAACCATAAATGGTCAAGAATTTTTCTGTTTATGCTATTCCCTGAAATACTCTTTTAGTTGTATTCGTCTAAGACTCAGCTGGTATTCTTTCTCTTTCATGAAATATCAGGTCATCTCTCTTGCCTCACCAATGCTATGTAATTGTTCTATGTCAGTGATTGCCTTTTATGTAAGCAATTTTCCATATTAAAGTGGCATTATACTCAAAGGTTTCTTGAAAGAAGAAATATACAATGTTTATTAAACTGGATTGTAAGGTATTTATCCTAAAAAATAAAAAGTTGGTATACTTTCATTCCATTCTAGTATACTCAACAATTGAGTTGAAATAATGTATCATTTGAAATGTAAATATCATTTACAAGTGAAAATGGAAACTGAGTATATTTACTTCTTCGTTACAGATAAATAGTGCAACAAATGTAGCTGACTTAAACTCAATTATTAATGATTGCTATAACTACCTAGAGCTTATTGGATGTCTAAGAATTATCACATCATTAAGTGACAAATATTTATTGGCAAAAGACATACTTGCTTACCATGTAATTAAAAGAGTCCAAGCACCTTTTGAAAGGTAGGTTATTTATATGTGGAAGATTTACTCAAATTACATGTTAATTATCTTATAATATGAGATATATTTGATAAAAATTTTAAATAATGCTTTAAAGCGAACCTGTTAAGACTACTATTCTGACCATAAATATAGAATTGCATAAATATATGATACTTATGTAGAAAGAATAGTCATCATCTCGATTTATAATTATTTTTCTAAATAAAAATTATTTTAAAAATTCTTACCACTTAAGCCAACTATTTTATCTCTACTCATTCAATACCTATATATTGAGCACCTGTTGTCTGTTGGGTAATAGGTACTGAGCAGTCTTTGATGTGATTTTTTTTTAATTCTTTTATTGTTTAAAGTATTACATGATTTTTCCTTTTCCCCCATTGACCTCTCCCTGGCCACTCCCATCCCCACCCCCCCAGCACACGCCCTCACCCCCCTACTGTCTGTGTCCATTGGTTATGCTCATATGCATGCATACAAGTCCTTTGGTTGATCTCTTACTCCCTTTCCCCCCGTCTTCTCTCATAGGTTGGACAGCCTGTTCTATGCTTCTATGTCTCTGGTTCTATTTGTAGATGTGATTTTTGCTCTTTAGAACACTGGTCCTCAGACTTTTTGTTCCAATAATACTTTGAATGAATTTTGAAAACTTACACATGTCCTCATACTCTATTTTTTAATAATGAAAAACAAAATATATTTGAAAGTAGGGAGAATGGTATGGCATGTAATCATCACCCATAACTAACAGTTATCATTTAACCTTTGACCAGTCTTGTTCATCTATTCCACCCTTGTTATTGACTCAAGTATTATTTTCAAGCTATTATCAGACATCATGTTACCTCAAAAGTAATCAGGTTTCTGTTTAAATTTTAGTATCATTAATCCATAGATTTAAATACACTGAGTGGCCAGATTATTATGATCTCTGAATGCATAATAATATGGCCACTCAGTGTATACTTGTGTTGAAATTGTTACAGTTGTTATCTTTACTGAAGTTCAAATTATCTCATCTTTTGCCAGCATAAACCTTATTATGTTGAGTTTTTTTTTATGTTGATCTTTAATGATCTTTTGAGAACTACCTTGCTATATGGTATAGGAATATGTTATTCTGTGCTAAGGGACCTTTGTTTCTTTGAATGGGAAATGATATTTCAAAACGAGAGTCTGGATGCTATGGGTGCTCATTTTTGCCAAGTTGGTCTTTGTTTCTGGGCCTCTTCAGTGGACAAAAACTAGGAAATACAGGGTTTTTTGTTTTGTTGTTTTTAAGAAAGAATACATTATGAGGTTATACTAATATTTCAAATTCACTACTATAAGATGTTTAACTTCCCTTTGTCACATGTTGAGAATCCTAGTTCTTAAAGTCACGAGAGAATTAGAATCTATAATAATTGATAATAATAAAGGATTAATATGCTAATTAGATCAGACAGCCAAATGACCTTCCGGACATCCTTCCAGATGAAGCCACCATGGCGGGGGCCAAGGCAGAGGTGGTTAGGAGCAATCAGGCAGGCAGGTGAGCGGCTAGGGGTGATCTGGCAGACAGGTGAGTGGTAAGGGGTGACAGGCAGGCAGAGGGGTTAGGGGCAATCAGGCAGGCAGGCAGAGGGGTTAGGGGCGATCAGGCAGGCAGGCAGGCAGAGGGGTTAGGGGCGATTAGGCAGGCAAGCAGAGGGGTTAGGGGCGATCAGGCAGACAGGCAGGCGAGTAGTTAGGAGCCAGCGGTCCTGGATTGCGAGAGGGATGTCTGACTGCTGGTTTAGGCCCGATTCCACTAAGGGGTCATCCTCTGAGGGGTCCTGGATTGTGAGAGGGTGAAGGGATTTCCCCCATCCCTGAGCATGAATTTTGTGCACCAGGCTTCTAGTTTATAACACCCGAAGGACCAAAATGACTGAAACGAATGGTCGACCAGTTGCCATGATGCACACTGAATACCAGGGGGCAGACACTCAGTGCAGAAACTGTCCCCTGGTGGTCAGTGTGTTCCTCAGCCAACCTCCCACAACACCACCCCCTATCAGCTGCCTTCCCCCCGCAACTGGTGAGCCAACCTCCCATGGTCCCTTTCCCTGGTAAGCCAACCCTCCGATAGGCCTTGATCACCAGCCAGGCCAAGGGACCCCTCCTGTGCATAATTTGTGCACCAGCCCTCTAGAATGAAATCATTACTCACTTGACTTATTCCATATTTTATAAACAGTAGTCTCAGAATAACAATACCACCTTAGCCAATTAGACTCAGTAGATAGAGCATTCGCCTGTGGACTGAAGAGTCCCAGGTTTGATTCTGGTCAAGGGCACATGCCTAGGTTATGGGCTCAATTCCCAAGGTGGGTCATGCAGGAGGCAGCGAATCAGTGATTCTTTCTCATAATTGATGTTTCTATTTCTCCCTCTCCCTCTCTGAAAATATAAATATTCCTCAATAAAAAAATATATTTAAAAAAATAACAATACCAACATTATTACCTATAACAAATACTGTTGAAAACAGATTGAAATTGTTTTTGTATTTTTTTGTTTGTTTGTTCTAGGGTAGAGTCTCAAATTACCATGTTTTAAAGTAATTTGTAATAATTATATTTCATGTTATACTACTGACTGGGTATACTTTTTTTGTTTTTTATTTTTAGTGTTTCTTAATTAAAATTTTATTTTTAAAAAAGTCATGTAAAATGCCTGCATGGTTTCAAAGTCAAATCTATAATGAAACTATAGTACATTGAAAGATCTCAGCTCTATGATACAAATTGTATTCAAAGATGTATAGTTTTTATCTTTGTCACATCTAACTTCCATGCCTCATGAAGTAATCATTTTGGTGGCTTTAACTGTTTATTCTTTCATTATTTGTTTTTTTAAATAATAGCAGATAACTAAGTATATGTTTACTCATTTCTCTTAGAAAAGATACCATTCACTTTTTTTTTTTCCCCTAATTTTTTACTGGGCAATATATTCTGGAGATCACTCCATGGTAGTAAATAGACATACTCCTCATTCTGTGTTAGAGTTTTATAGAGCTCTGTTGTTTGGATATATCATAATGGGTGTGTTTTTCAACAGTTTCCTATTTTTTTTCCCAACCAGTTTTCTGTAGATGGACATTTAGGATGTTCCCCAGCATTCTCACAAATGAAAATATAACATCATAAGCTTGAATGTAACTTCCAATATATTTTTAATACTGTATTTTAAAAATAATAGTTACATAGCTCGTGTAAATGTATCCAAATGTCTTGACTACAGGACTCTTAAAGAGTAAAATTTTATATGAAAAGAATTATAATTTATAATTATGCTTAAAACACAGAATAACCCCATAGAGTATAAATTTTGATGTGGTTATTTTAAAATTTGAAGTACATCTCTTAATGAAAGAGATGTTTAGTTTCACATGTAGTTGGATTTTTCGAATTGCTAATTCAGAGAATTTATCATTGTTTATATCTTCTGTTTTGTTTTGTTTTGTTTTAATAGATATGACTAATCTAAATGTCAGGAATTGCTACCCTATATATTTAATTGGCATTTAAGTTAAGACTGGATGATAAATAGGAGTTAGGCAGATCAAGATGAAGAAGGCAAGATAAAAGCTGAAGAGTAATCTCTCCTATGTAAAAGATAAAATATAACAAAAAAAATCTTATAAATATTTATCTGAACTCATAAGAGTCTTATAGAAGTCAGAAATAACAAGGAAGCCAAAAGCCAAATTCCCTGTCATATGAAATTAGAACTCTCAGTACAAACTTGGGTTTGGCATCCTACATATACCCTCATCTGGAGCAAAGAAATTAACTAAGTAATTGATTTTAGGATTCATAAAACTTGAGTGCTAGGCAAAAGCAAATACATAGCAAGTATGTTGGGAAATTGCTGCAGTCTGGGCCTAATGGGAGCGCTAATGATACATTGCTAAAGAAGAGGCATTTCCAACAGAAGGCAAAATACACAACAAAAAAAGCAAGTATTGGGAATAGCATTCAAGAATTTAAATAACAAAAACAAACTAAATGAGATAAAGTATTAGTACAATAAAACTGCAATATAATGGACTAATACAGGTGATGGAGTGTTCATTAAAGTTGAAAGTCTATTATAATAATAAACTAGGTTTTCTGATTGTGTATGTTAAAAAATTGACAAAGTAGTTGTTTACTTATGTAGACATGTAATGTAATTAAAATGTTTGTGTAATTAAAATTAAGTATGTATAAAAAGTTTAGCCAAGACGGTTTGGCTCAGTGGATAGAGTGTCGGCTTGCGGACTGAAAGGTCCCAGGTTCGATTCCGGTTGGGGGCATTTACCTTGCTTGTGGACACATCTCCACTGTGGGACGTGCAGGAGGCAGCTGATCGATGTCTCTCTCTCATCAATGTTTCTGACTTTCTATCTCTATCCCTTCCTCTCTGAAAAGATCAATAAAATATATTTAAAAAATTTAATTTCACAGAAAAGTTTTCCATATTTATTACTGTAATTTTAAATTCACCTGTTACCCCGAGTAAACAAATGTACATGAGTGGCATGATGTGGTGTGATCATATAATAATCATTGACCAAACATTGTTTACGAGTGGTGACTTTGGGATTTAAATATGTAAACTATAGTTGTAGATGTGTAATATATATTTATGTTGGCAGAATTATTAGTGTTTTTTCCACCATATAGGCTAGTTACTAAAATTTGTTACAAGTAACTGTGAATTAATACCAAAAAATAACCTGCTAATTTAATTGTAAGTAAATCTTGGTTAAAAGCATTTTAGAATTAACAGGGTGTTAATTTTCACATATGACATACCGACCAGAAAGTTTGTTAAATCTAGGTCTCCAAAATCGAGGGTTGAGTGTAGTGATTTAAAAGAAAAAACAAACAATTGGGGGGAAAAATACATGCACAAAATGAATAAAATAGCACTTCTATGTTGACAAATGCCCACAGACTTCAGTTCTGGATAACATGAAATAGACATAGTTCTCTTTATTCCTTCTGCTAAGTACAGTTAAAAACCCTGAACATTACATGTAAAACAAACATAAGACTGAAAGGTAAGGAGATGAAAGCAGACTAGCTGCGGATCTCAGAACCCAGGAACAACACAGCAGATTGAAGAAGAAATCTAGAACTTCTTATATGAAGTAAAACTAAGAGAATTTGTCATCATTAGACTTCTAAAATAAGGTCTAGAGAAAACATTTGAAACAGAAAGCAAATTACTAAAGGTACTAGACGCCCAGTGCAAAAATTCGTGCATGGGTGGGGTCCTTCGGCCTAACTGTTGATTGGGCCCCAGCAGGGCCATCTCACCCAGTCCTGGTTGGAGCCATCGGGGCCTGCTGGCTGGGGAGAGACTGTGGGAGGGTTCCAGGACATGTCCAGTCCTCTTGCCCAGTTCTGATTAGCTGGACCCCAGCAGCAAGCTAACCTACCAATTGGAGCATCTGCCTCCTAGTGGTCAGTGTGCGTTATAACAACTGGTCGAGCAGTTGACTAAATGGTCAACTGATTGGTTGGACACTTAGCATATTATGCTTTTATTATATATGATGGTAATAGTGAAACATCAGGAAGAAAGAAAAAATGAAAAGAAGAAAAGCATGTTTCCTTCTCATGTTTTCTAAATTATGTTTCATAGTTGAGTTAAAAAATTACAGTAACATAATGTGGTTCAAGTGTATGGGGAAGAAAACAGGAAATTATATTAAGTACAGGGAAAGGCAAAAGGACTTAGAGAGAGGTAAGGCTTATAAAATGTTGATACCAGTAGACTTATATTTTTTTAAAAAACATACAAAAAATACACTTAACAGCACTATTTATAAAAAAGGAATTTAAAAATTCAAATAACCCACAGGAGGATAACAAAAAGGACACAAAAACGATCATGGTAATGAAAATGTTAAATGGTAGGCAGTTGAAGAAAAAAAACTAGTGATCAGGTAGAGGAATATGAGGATTTGTTCATAATAGGGAGAGATTTGAAACCAAGATTTTGTGAAAATTAGAATAAGAGAACCCAAACAAATATTTAACTAAATAAATAAGATGGAGGTAGGGCAGTATTATAGAAACCATTGCTTAAGCTCTGCATGAGAGGCTCATTTAATTTGAGTGTCATCTTATACACCATAAAGTTGAGGATATAATTCCTGGTTAGGACATGTCCAGAAGGCAACCAGTCAATGTTTCACATCTGTGTTTCTCTCCCATCTTTTCTCTTCCCCCCAAACCAATAAAAACATATTCTAGGGTGAGGATTATAAAAAGAAAATGCTGCAGAAAAAGTTCTTGATGATCACAGGGTTTAATGAGCCAAAGTTATGTAGTTTATGGCGAAACTGCATTCTGAGCCAAGAGACACTTGTAAAAGTTCGTTATACTGAAAGCAGTTTGGTGGTTTTTTTTGGATTTTTTTTTTTCCAGTAATGTCAACAATGAAAACCAATAACCCTGGTAATAACTTCACAAACTAGTTACATTATCATTCAAAAATGATAGAAATAGACATTTAAGGACAGTGTACTTCTTACCCCAAAGAGATTAATAAAGTACATATTGAACCTAGAAAGAAAAAGATAGCAGCAGCAGCAGTGAGCACAGGTATGGGAAAAATAAGAATAAATAAAAATGAGCATTCACCATTAAAAAGCAACTAAATTTTGTTAAAATAATTAAAATATTAGTGAAAAATTAATCTGTAAGAGAATAGATATTGTTGGGTTTATTGTTTTAAGGGACTTGTGTTGAAGTAATAATGAGGAAGCATCAATTAGCTTTAGATTATTAAATCAAGTATGTGTCTTTTTGTTTATTTAATAAATCTTTATTGTTCAGAATATTACAATTGTTCCTCTTCTCCCCCCAGCCCCCATAGGTCCCCTCCACCCGGCTCCTACCCCTCCCTCTGCCCTTACTTCTCCCCCTCTCCCATAGTCCTCATCCATAGGTGTATGATTTTTGTCCAGTCCCTGCACCACCCTTACCCCTTCCCCCCTGAGAATTGTCTGTCCACTCCCTTTCTATGCACCTGATTCTATTATATTCACCAGTTTATTCTGTTCATCAGACCCTTTATTGATTTTTAGATTCAATTGTTGGTAGATATGTATTTGTTGTTCATAATTTTTATCTTTACCTTTTTTTTCTTCTTCCTCTTCTTAAAGAGTACCTTTCAGCATTTCATATAATACCGGTTTGATGTTGATGTACTCCTTTAGTTTTTTCTTATCTGTGAAGTTCTTTATCTGACCTTCAATTCTGAATGATAGTTTTCCTGGGTAGAGTAATCTTGGTTGTAGATTCTTGCTATTCATCACTTTGAATATTTCTCGCCACTCCCTTCTGGCCTGCAGAGTTTCTGTTGCGAAATCAGCTGACAGTCGTATGGGTGCTCCCTTGTAGGTAATTTAAGTGTTTTTCTCTTGCTGCTTTTTATATTCTCTGTTTGTTTTTTGTCCTTGGCATTTTAATTATGATGTGTCTTGGTGTGGTCCTCTTTGGAGTCCTTTTATTTGGGATTCTGGGTGTTTCCTGGACTTGTAATTCTATTTCTTTCACCAGTTGAGGGAAGTTTTCAGTCATTAATTCAAAAAGGTTTTTATATCTTGCTCTCTCTCTTCTGGCACCCCCATAATTCTGATGTTGGTACACTTGAAGTTGTCCTGGAGGCTCCTTACACTATCTTCACATTTTTGGATTCTTTTTTCTTTTTGCTTTTTCCAGTTGAGTGTTTTCTGCTTCTTTGTATTTCAAATCTTTGACTTGATTCTTGCCTTCCTCTAATCTGCTGTTAGGTCTCTGTATAATATTTTTATTTCAGTCAGTGTATGTTTAATTTCTAGTTGGTCCTTTTTTATCTTCTCTGGGTCTTGCCAAATTTATTCATCTTTTCTAGGAAATTCTTGAAAAATCTTATAACCATGGTTTTGAATTCTATATCTAGTCGTTTGTTTTCCTCCATTTCTTTCGTTTGTGATCTGTTCCCTTGTTTCAACATTTTCGCTGCTTCCCCTGAGTTGGTAGAGTAGCTTTATATGCTAGGTGTCCTTTAGGGCCCAGGAGCTCCACCTCCCCAGTTACCTGAGGTGGACACTCTTGATGCACCCCTTTGTGGACTGTGTGTACAGCCTTGTTGTAGTTAAATCTTAATTGTTGTTGGCATCTCTGGGGGGAATTGACTTCCAAGTCACTTGGTTGTGAGGATCAGCTGTGTCAACGCAGGGAGAACTTCTATGCTGGAGTCAGCCTTATGATCATCCCTGCCCTATGTGGCCCCTGGGTCTCAGTGTCCGTTGGTAATCGCTGCAACCCTCCCTGTGCGCATGCGCGCCTCCAGACTTTACCTTTCCGGCTCCCATATGAGTCTGGGTCCCTAGGGTCTCATCCGAAACTGGGGTTCAGTGCAGTCCAATCTGGATTTCAGCACAGTTGGGAGGTTTTGTTTCCCTCCTGCTAGATAAAGCAAGTGACACAATCAGCAGTCAGTCCTCTGTTTGCACATTCATGCTTGCGTGCCCCAGAACTCTGCCTTTCCCAGCTCCCCTAAGTTTCTGTGCACTCCTCCTTTTTCATGATAGTCCAGACTCCCCCCATCGTGAGTCTGGGGTTCAGTGCAGTTGGGAGTTTCCATCTCCCTCCCGCTAGAGTAAGCCAGCTAGGCACTCTGCCTCCTGTCCTCTCCACTCGAGTGTCTCCGTACCTCAGCTTTTTGCAGCTCCTCTGAGTCTCCATGGGCCCTTCTCTTTCCTTCTAGTTTTAGAATTTCCACTCAGCCAGCTTTCCTGTGGTTCTGGATGATGTCTGTTCTGCCTTTTAGCTGTAGTTTTGAAATTGTTGTGCGAGGCAGCAATTTAGGTGTTCACCTATGCTGCCATATTGTTTTCTCTCCACATTAGGCTTTTTCTGTATCTTTTAAGTTATGTTCTGAAATAACAGGAAGAACATATATAACTTCCAAATCAGGTTGGTGAGTTCTGGAGGCGTAATAAAGAAGATAATGGACAGAAAATAGGGTAACAACAAACACAGAAAACACATGTTCTGAGAAAGCACATTATAAAGTAAGAAAATAATCTAAATTTAGATTGGTAAGTATGACACATATAAATAGCTTAGACTTTTGTGTTAAAAAAAATCTTAGCTGAAACCGGTTTGGTTCAGTGGATAGAGCATCCGTCTGCGGACTGAAAGGTCACAGGTTCGATTCCAGTCAAGGGCATGTATCCTGGTTGCGGGCACATCCCCAGTAGGGAGCATGCAGGAGGTGGCTGATGGATGTCTCTCTCTCATCGATGTTTCTAACTGTCTATCCCTTTCCCTTTCTCTCTGTAGAAAATCAATAAAATATATTTTTTAAAAATCTTAAATTGAATTTTAAAGAAAGGACTTTTAACAAAAAATAAAAAATGAGTTTCTAATATTTAAAAAGAAATGTTGTCCTTCAGTGACCCTAATAATAGTGTAAAAAAACAAATTCTTTAGGAACATTGAAAAGTTTAATCTATTTGTACCTAAAAACATGGCCTCCAGAATACATAAAGCAAAAACTGACAACACAGAAATCGCTAAAATAGTTGGATATTTTAAACAGGTCTCAAGGAGTTAATAAGTTTAAGCATACAAATAATTAGGGTCTAAAATAGCAGTGATGATTTTGAAAAGGGTTTATAAAAGCAAGCACATTAAAAAATCTTTATTGCAGTGTGCCCCACCAATAGATTAAAGGAACAAAAACATCTAATCTTACAATTTTAGATGCAGAAAAAGCATTTCATACATTTAAACATTTATACATAATTTTAAAATAACAATTTGAAATACCATTATAATGAGTATGTTCTAAACATTCAGCAAACATCTCTAAAGGTGAAATGTTAACATTCCCCTTAAGGCCAGATAAGCCTAGAATATACATAATTACTCCCTTCATTTTCACAATATGCTGATGACTCTAGCAGAGCAACAAGACCACATGAATAAGTGAATGTTATTAAGGATTAGAAGAACTAAAATTATCATTTGTAGCCTGCATGATTGTCTAACCTAAAATAATCTAAGAAATTCGAAATTCTCCTGTAAAGTGCTTAGCAAGGTTACTGGATACAAGAGGTAAAAAAGATTCTAGCAGGTGAGAAGGAATGGTAAAGAAATTGGTAAATAGAGCAACTTACTGTACAAAAATGTTTGAGTTTATGAAACTAAGAAGAACTTTTAACTAGCATAAGAATACTAAGAGCAATTAGTTTCAAGTGTTCAAAGGCCTTTGCATGTTCAGGAAGAAGGTAAATACTAGTCCCTCCCAATCCCCATCCATGGTTTCACTTCTGTCAGTTTCAGTTAATCATGATCAATCCTGACTCAGAAATATTGAGTGGAAAATTTTATAAAGAATTGTAAATTGTACATTGTTTTGAGAAACATGGAGAAATCTTGTACTCTTTGAGATGTAAATCATTCTTTTATCCACCTTAGTAGCCATCTTGGTTTTCAGATGGACTGTCCATCATTAAGTGCTTGGATTCAAGTAAACCTTATTTACTTAGTAATGGCCCTAACCTGCAAAAGTAATAACACTGGAAATTCAGATTGCTAAAGAGAAGCCATAATGTTCTTTCTTTAAGTGAAAGTCAAACATGCTCAACCTAAAAAAAGGGAAAAAAAAATCATATTGAGTTACTATGATTTACAGTAAGAACAAATCTGTGAAACTGTGAAGAAGGTTCATCCTAGTTTTGCTGTGTTGCACCTCAAATTGCAAAAAATTACAACCACGATGTGTGAAAAACGCTTAGAAAGGAAAAAGCATTAAATTATGGGTGGAAAACATGAACAGAAAATTTGATATAATGATGGCAACACGTTGCACCAGAAAGCATTCTGCTATGAAGACTTCAATAAGGGATCCCTGAATCAAATGACACCAGACCATTTACTGCAAGTAAGGGATGATAACACAGAATCAGAAATAGGCTTGGACTGAAAAATGTAAAAATAGAGTGTCAGCCTACGGACTGGAGGTCCCAGGTTTGATTCCGGTCAAGGGCATGTACCTTGGTTGTGGGCACATCCCCAGTGGGGGGCATGCAGGAAGCAGCTGATTGATGTTTCTCTCATTGATGTTTCTAACTCTCTATCCTTCTCCATTCATCTCTGTAAAAATCAATAAAATATATATTTTTTTAAATTAAAAAAAAAACACTTTTCTTTAAAAAAATAATTTACTGAAGAGGCTATCTGCCCATGAAGAAAGTACTGCCACATTTCCAGAGAGTTAAAGAAGTTGATTACAAAGGAGAAAGGTATGTATATATAGGGGAAAATAATAGTATATTAGAGTTCATCAGTACTACCCACAGTTTCGGGCAGCTATTAATGTCTCTTGGAGCATATCTCCACGTATGGGGAAACTACTTTGATTCACTTTAAGTTATAAATATACCTATTAAAATCTTAAGAGGTAACTATGTAAAAAAGTAGTAGTATGACTTTTTATATGGAAGGTAAATTGGAGTTTAAAAATAAATCTAGAAATGTTAACTCCCTATTGTAATAACAAACACATGTATGAATGTTGTCTCAGTACTTTTCTTCTCTTAAGTTTTAAGCAGGGCCTGAAAACTCTTGGAGTTTTGGAGAAAATTCAGACTTATCCAGAAGCATTTTATAGCATCTTCTGTCATAAACCTGAGAATCTTTCTGCAGAAATCCTTAGAGATCTTTTTACAGTACACACCTGTGACGCACAGTCTTTGGGGTTTTGGAACAGTTACTTACAAGCTGTTGAGGGTATGTGGATGTTTTATTTTTATCTAACTGTCTTAGAATGTTTGTTTCAGTATATTATCTCTCTGAGTTTTGCATTTTGATAATAAGAATTTCCATTGGCTAACTACATATTTACAGAATATTTAAAAATAAGTTTGTGTGATTGAGTTGATATTGATGAGGAAAGGTTACAGAATAAAATTATATTTTACAATGTTTATATGATTTGAGGTCAGAGGAATTTTAATTATATGGGTGATAGCCACTGTATAGAATAGTATAAAGGCTAATTGTTTCATCTTTCTCTAACTTGTTACATTTAATAATTCATCCTTTGGTTAAGACTATGATATTGATGTTTATCATTGGCATTAACAATGTGAAATCTTTTAATAGAGTGGAAGATACTTTAACTTTCAGTTGAATCTTTTTTCAGATGGGTTATTATTATTGTTTTACACAGTTTAGTTATTCTCTGTATTTATTGAATTAATTGATTTTCAACCAATGTGCTATAAGAATTTTTAAAACATGCAATGTCTTACTATTTAGTCAGGGGCACTGACTTCTTTTCCCTTAGATTGTCAAATGAAAAAATAACAATCAATACAACAATAGCCACCCAGTGTGAGTCAAAATTATACCTTTTTTGTGTGTCAGATTGGCAAAAAAACACATTTTTTTGTGTGCTACAGAATTTTAGTAATTAGTTTATGTGTGCCATGAAATGAAAAAGGTTGGAAGTCACTGAACTGGTTTATCCAATAATGGCAACCTAGAAGTAATTTATTATATACTTATTGTTTTTAGTTTAATATATCCCCCAAAGACGAAATTTCATAATCCACTGAACCTCTTGGACTCTATGATAACTTTATATTAGAGAAGCCATTCAAATATACAATAAGTACAAGTAAGTGATTTTGTGAGTCCTACTTTAAGATTCAAACATTTATTGAATGTACTATAATTACACTTGACTTAGTTATTTAATTTGCCCAAGATAGATGTGGGAGTCTCTCTGCCTTTCAACATTCCCAGTCAAGATGGGGAAGAATCTATGATGGTAGCAATATATAATGAACTTATTTTTCTTCTTTTTGGTAAACTTTTCAGATGGTAAATCTGCAACAACATTGGAAGATATTCTTATTTTTGCAACTGGTTGCAATTCCATTCCACTTGCTGGATTTAAACCCACTCCTTCAGTTGAGTGCCTTCATATGGATTTTCCTGTTGGAAACAAGTGTAATAACTATTTAGCCCTTCCAATCACCAATACATATAAAGAATTTCAAGAAAAAATGGACTTTTCCATAAGAAACACTTTAAGACTAGAAAAAGAAGAAAGCTCTCACTACTTTGGACATTAAGGTGTTTTGAACAAAGAGATGCTTCTTTAAAAGCTGCTACTGATATTTTGTTTCAGAAATTTGTCCATTATCACTTTTGAATGAACTTGTCACCTTCTTGGTCCAATAAAATTTATGATGTAAACATAAAGGAATGTTTTGGCCATTTAAGCTAAAAAAAATTAGTTAAGGTCTACCATTTAAAGTTGATGATGTTTTTCTATTGTTAGTATGCGTGCTTTATAATCTTCATTATAAATAATTTTAGAATGACTGTTAGACTTCAAGCATAGTAGCATGGTATATATAAGAGAAAAACTTGTACTCACTATTTTTGTAAATTTGGATTAACTATAGTATATCAATTTTTTTCCAGTTTTATGCAATTTCAAATTATTATTTTAAAGCATTAAATAGAAAAGCTAATTGATAAATTCTGTTATATAAATCAAAGACACATATTCTGGGGTATGTGTTATGTGTATCCTTTCTAGGATGGCATTAATTGGTGGTTAAAAATGTTTGTTTGTTTTTTAGATTACTGATTTATATTAAAATAGACTCACACTGCAATTAGATTATGCCTAAGGAAATATGTATTACATAAACAGCAGAATTGCACAAATATTCTATAATCTGTGGACATTCCATAGTTTTAAAAATACTTTTGAGGTGGATAAAAATATATAAGAAAGTGTATTCTTTAAAGCCATGGCTTTAATCATAGGAGTTTTACCCCCTGTTAGATTCATAATCATTTCAGGTATCTAAATGATATCTGTGGGTTGTCATGTGGACAGGTTATTTATTTTTGAGATTGTTGTATGATAGGTAAGCTCTCACCATTGCATTACTGCTATCTTTTTTGCTCTTGAAAGGTATCTGTTATTTTATAGGTAATGTAAGAAATATGTAAGAAAGAAATACAAACAGAATAAAAACCCCACTCTAATCTCACCACGCAGAATTAACTAATGTGTTTCCAAGTATCCTTCTATACTTCTTGTTTCATTTTGTAACTTTATTAATTTTACTAAAAGTAATAAGAAACTAATAACAATTTGAAGTTTATGTCCCTATCCATAGGCATATATAACCATATATTATATACACTGTGTATATAATCATAATTATATACACTTTCACAAAAGAAAAAATTGGAAAAATCTAATTTCTATAATATTATCAAATATAAATGGGTTTTCCACCAAAGTAAATCATATGAGAGGTAAATTGCTGAGTTGCAACCACATTTTTCTTTTTTTTCTTTTTTTTAAATATTGATTTCAGAGAGGAATGGAGAGAGAGAGAAGAGATAGAAACATCAATGATGAGAGAGACTCATTGATCAGCTGCTTCCTGCATGCTCCCTGCTGGGGATTGAGCCTGCAACCTGGGCATGTACCCTTGACCAGAATGAACCCAGGACCCTTCAGTCTGCAATCTGATGCTCTATCTGCTGAGCCAAACTGGCTAAGGGCCACATTTTTCTTGATACACAAAACAGGTATCAGTTACCATTATATTCTCATTTTCCCTGAAAAACTTTCCTCAGTTATTGATTTTTTTTTGTTAATTCTCATTTGAATGCAGTCACTGATATCTAAGGATATTTTTTACATTGATTTTTTAGAGAGGGAGGAAGAAAGGAGGGAGAATAGGAGAGAGAAAAAGAAACATTAATGTGTGTGAGAGAGACATTGATTGGTTGCTGCCTGCACACGCCTCGATCAGCCAGGGATCCAACTGAGACCCTGCTTGGGCTAGTGCTCTAACCACAGAGATCCCAGCCAGGGCAGTTAAAGAACAATAATGGGATTGATTTGATATTGGTAATATATCTCTTAATACCAAAGGAAAACTAAAGCATAGTCCTAGTGTACTTTTCTTTGTTATACTTACTAACAGACCCAGCAAATAAAAGTTTCACTTTCATTTAAAATGTTTAAGAACATTAAGGCATTTCTTTGTCATGTTAAATTTAGATTATTGAAAGTAATTAAAAGGACCTATTATCAGAAACGGGTTTGAATATCTAATATAAATCTCAAACTTGCCATATAGCTTTTATTTCAAATGTTTTTGATAGATTGGCTACTTCATTCCTCAATCTGCCTACTTTTATGAAATTTAAAAAAGCCACTAAAACAGTACAGATGAAATCTAAATGAATTTCTGGTTATTTGTAGTTTTAATTATTTTCCCCTGCAGCAGTAATTTAGCTGATAATTACTGTCACTTTTTAGGTGGGAAGGGATGGGGGAGAGGGGTGCTTGGTTTGGCTACAATTAAGAACAGTATGGTATCTCAATTCCTCCTTTCATTTTATGTGTAGACAGGGCCTTAGGATAAGGTGGTATAAATAATCATTTAGGATAGGCACGGTTTAAACTGAAGCATAAGTATTCATATTGAAAACTGTTTTCTGGTTTTAGGGAGGTTACATTAGTATGATTTTTTTTTTT
>PVJN01009488.1:0-60708 GCA_004026805.1 Lasiurus borealis
CCATATGCGAGAGCAGGACAGAAATAATTACTTTAAAACTTGGAACATTATCTGGGTTTGAGAGCGACAAGGTAACTGATGCTGCTGGGATTATCTCTTTTGAATTAGCGCCAGTCGGGGCATGCCAAGAAAATTTCTTTCAAAGGCAAAAGGAAACATGTCTAGGGTGTACACTCATTTACAAAACAATATATATGCCTTATGCATAGATACATATCCCCACGTGTACACACACCCACACACCCACACACTCATTTCAGGCACTCCAGCCTCCTCTCTGTTGAGATTCATTTAGTTATATTTCCTCTATGGCTTCCAAGAGACAGAGTTCGCCTTATCTTGTCTATGTTCTTTTTCTTTTCCAACCCAAGACCAAAGACTTTTCCCCTCTCGTGTTGAAACCCACAGTGAGTTCAGAGTAATTTGTAGTCATTCTCTTGCGCATCATTCTCCTGCCCAGCAATTTCCCACTGCCTCCTACAATCCCCATTCTCACTTCTCTTTACAGTTGTTTCCCGGACAAATGGTCAACCCAGGTACTGGGATAGTCACGCACAGCTAGAGCAATGACATCATAAGGAAGATTCACAGAATGTCCACTCCCCGCCCCCCCCAAACCCCTAATTTCAGGGTGGTATCTGCTACAAGATGTGATAGGAACATGTGGCTGAAGATGGGGACCATTAGTCACCCCGACAGAGGGATATTTCCTGGTAGGGGTGGTGCCTAATTAGAATCTGAAAAGATGAGTAATGGTCATTCCTAGGAAAGTGGACGGAGGGGCCAAAGGGAAGGGCAGGGAAAGGTCCAGGCAGGAGGGTGCCAGTGCCAGGTGTTGCTGGCAGGAACTTGGTCCTGGGTTCTGGACAGCCTTCCCTTGGCTGAATTCCTGCCTCACCCCACTCCCCACTGCCACACTGCTGCCACCGCCCAGGCCGGGGGGGGGGGCGGGGGGAGAGTTGGGGGAGGGAGGAGGATTAAATGAAGCCATCCTTTGATTTGAGGAAGTGCCTTCAGGCCCCGGAGCTCTGCCGGGCCGGGCCGTACCTGCTGTTGCTTTCTCCGCTGACAGAGCCTGAACACACGTCAGCCTTTCCCCAACAGGCCGTGCAGGGCTGGCTTGCCCTGGGTAAGTGCAGGTCACAGTTGCTCCACGGAACTCTCTATCTGGACTAGATTAGAACCATGATCTGGAGCGTCATCAAAGCACTGCCTTCGGGACTTTCCTTATTTAGCGAAACGATTGTTGCCAAACCAAAATGGCACCTGCAGACTCACACCCACGGTGTTGTCGAGCCAGGTGACACACTCAGCGTATCCTGTAAGCAACAGCTTCTTCCTTTCCAGAAACCCTGGGCTTGGGCAAGTGGTTCCACTGTCAGTCCGGGGGTTTCATGAATGTCTTTAAGAGTCAGTGTCAGCCGAAACCGGTTTGGCTCAGTGGATGGAGCGTCGGCCTGTGGACTGAAGGGTCCCAGGTTCGATTCCGGTCAAGGGCATGTGTCTTGGCTGCGGGCACATCCCCAGTAGAGGGGTCATGCAGGAGGTGGCTGATCGATGTCTCTCTCTCATCGATATTTCTAACTCTCTATCCCTCTCCCTTCTTCTTTGTGGAAAAACAATAAAATATATATATATTTTTAAAAAGAGTCAGAGTTAGCCAGGTCTCTGCAAGATCCCATCTCAACACGCGATAGAGTACAGCGGGGCCCGTATAACTGACACGTATGTAGTTTTCCCCTCTCATGTTCACGAACTTAGAGATATCTCTTTCCTGAGTTAAATAATACGTAAACGATGCCTGAATAAAAACGGTAGGAAGTCGACTGCTATGTTTGCTTGTTGGGAGACGCTGCTGGTGAATCGTTTCAGGACTCCCATTGTCTGTGAGTGTGTGGCAGGTGGTGGCCCTTCTCTGACAACACGGGCTCTGCCTCACACAGTGACAGGGCGTGAGCCCGTGCTGTTCAGCTCCGTGTGGAGCAAACGTAGGACACGGAGACCCTGTGGCCGGCTCCCGCTTCGCCCCTCGCAGCCGTACAGCGGGGCCATTCTTCGTCCAACACCGTCTCTGAGACCAGCACCATCGACCTGCGGCCAAACAGCTGGCTGTCACTTTGGATGATGCAAAAGCCAGGCCCCCCCACTAGCAACTTGGAAAACAAAATGACATCATCGGAGAAGGAAGTGGTAAAGAAATATTTGGAAAAATTATTTGACTAACGTTTTAAGCCCCGAGAGAAATCTGGCTTTCTGCTCCAATATTTGGTTATGGAAGACGGTTCAATCTAATCACTTTTCTAAGCCCCTTCTCTGCTATGTATTTCATGTGGAGAGAGAGGGCCAGGGGACTGACTGTAAGAAGGTCGCTGCTCCTTCCGGGAAATGTCACGAGCACCTTGCTTTTTGCTCCCAGGAGGCAATACGGAGGGGAGATGGGCCGTGATAAGAAAGACGTCTTGGCTGATTCCTTTAGAACTGTATCTGTCAGTTGAGCAAAACGATCAGATTTGAGCATGTACCTGGGACAGAAGGAATGTGAAGGTGGTAGCCGAGTGCTGGGCGAGGAAGGGGACTGCACAGACAGCACCCCTCTGTCTGACACAGCCTCGGTCCTCTGCTCCCATCATAAGCAGCCCTTTGCCCATCTCCAGCCGAGTAGTCACAGAATAAGCCTTAATTACCTGCCCTTCATCTTCTTCTACCAGACGTGGCTCCTTGATACCAGACACATGTTATTTCTATTGTATTTCTAAATCCTGGCCAGAGTAGATGCTCCATAAGCATTTTGCAAGGAAGGAAGGAAGGAAGAAAGGAAGGAAGAAAAAAAAAGACAAAGGGGGAAGTAAGCATTTACTTATAATGTATACAAAGCTATTTGACAGGAGAGTTAGTTTGAGGAGTTATTTCAAGTATGGTTTACCTAGAATTAAAACACAAGTTAGAATTGAACAATTTCTATGGGCCTTATACAAGGAAAAAATAAGCATAATACACTTTAAAAGGCTTTTTTAATAAACTAAATGGATAAGACTTTTTTATCCTCAAGTATAACCAGGGATATTATCTTGGCAACAAGTACAAGGTAAACAGAGGGAAACTGCTGAAACGAGGTTAAACGGGGTTATTTGCATACATAGTTACAGTCACCACTAAAAACTTCCAAAAGCACTTTCAAAGCAAACGAGGAACTACTATTGCTAAAATAAAGCAGCTTTACTTTACTGTCGTTGTATATTATGAAAACAAAATATTTTGTAAGTCCTACTGATAAGAGGTCCACTCTTGGTAAATACAAATTTTTTTTTTTAAACCTGCATAATGTACTAATACTGGTTAATCATTAGAGAGAGCTCCCAGTTTTCCTCTTTGTTCCACTCCTTAAACAACAAGATTGTAAATCCTTGAAGTTCCCTTGGAGTTATCTTAGGTAAAGTCCAAAGTTTAAGGTAAACCGTAAACCTTCCCACCGGGGGAACCCTGGCTGCAGAGAAGTCCCAGCGCGCCGACTGCTCTGTCCCTCCTCCGCCTTCAAACCATTTCTTGGAAGATCCACCAATACCTTGCTTCCTACCCGAGACCTGTTTGGAATTTTAAAAACCTTTTTATTTTAGAACAGGCTTATATTTACAGAAAAACGAGAGCCGACAGCCGTAGGACAGAGTGTTCCCGCACGCCCTGTACCCACTCTCTCCTTTTACATTATTATAATACATTTGTTTCAATCAAATGGACCCATATTGTAACATTATTATAAACTAAAGCCACGTTTATTAGGGTTCCCTCAGCTTCCCCTCATATTCATTTTCTCTTCCAGGAGCCAGTCCCGGACACCCCGTTGTGTTTAGCTGTCAAACTTTCCTCGCTTCCGCGTGGCGGTGTCAATCATTTAGACTTGCCCTTGGTGTGGCTCGTTTTGACAGGTTTGAGGACTCGGGGTAGGGAATTTGTAGGATTGTTTTTCTCGTGGGTAGACTGGGGTGATGGGTTTTAGGAGGACGGTCACAGATGAAGGCACTTCTCCTCACATGGCAGCAAGAGAACATAGTATCAAAGGGACTCAGCCCTTTAGTGTTGAGCTTGGTCTCCTGGCGGAGGCAATGCTTGTCAGCTTTCTCCTCTGCAAAGTCACTCTTCCTCCCTGCCCCACCCCCCCACCCCCATACTGTCCTCTTTGGGAGGAAGTTACCAAGCACAACCCCACAAAGAGCGGACAGCGGTGCTCTACCTCCTGGAGAACACAGGACAGAAATCAGTTTCTGCGCCGGCCATCTGTCTCTTCTCCCCTGTTATGTATTCATTCATTCACTCACTGATTGCATTAGCATGGACTCATGCATATTTGTTTTTCCTTTTAGTTCGGTTAGAATCAGGTTCTACTTCAGTGGTTCTCAACCTTCCTAAGGCCCAACCCTTGCATACAGTTCCTCATGTGGTGGTGACCCCCAACCATGAAATTTTGCTACTGTTATGCATTCTGATGTAAATATCTGCATTTTCCCATGGTCTTAGGCCGCCCCTGTGAAAGGGTCATTTGACCCCCAAAGGGGGCGCGACCCACAGGTTGAGAACCGCTGTTGTACTTTATTACTGTGGTCACACAGATGATCCCAATTCTGGCCTCTGTCAGTTAGTTGCTCCTGTGTCTTTGACCTCCCCCTACCATTGCGTTTGGTTTGGTTGATTTATTTGTTAGCAGGTCCTCACTCTCCGGCCCGTTCAGATCCTCCAGGCTCCTGTAGGGTTTCCTGCCCCATCTCTCCACGAGTCCTGGCTCCTTGCTGGAGGATGCTATTAGACACCAAGACATGGGTGCCGGGTCCCCTCTAGAGCAAGGACTAGATCCGGGTGTGTGCAGGAACATATAGATTTCCATGTTTATAGATGTTTCTTTATGTAACCAAAGTACATACGATAGACCTATCTGTATAGTAAGCTAAACAAGTTCATACCATGTTCCAGTGTAAATCCATTCATACATGGATTAGCCTTCCCCTCTGCTGCTGTGTAAACTCCCATTCCGGTAGTGAAGATTCTGACTCCCACCCTTGCTGTGTATCTGCGTGCTGGTTTATTCCCAGGACCCAGGGTGAGCAGGACCTGCACTGTTACCTGCCCTCCAGGACAAACAACCACCAACCAGAGCGCCATCCTCTGCACACTTCCTTTGCCTGGGGTCTAACTTCTCTCCCAAGTTACTCAGCACCTTCTCGCCCCCCCCCCTCTACACACAACCCCCCATAGGGCTGTGTCAGACACTGACCATCCCATTAGGTTCTTTATCACTCTGTGCCTTCCAGCTTGGGGTCCTCCAGCTCCTAGGTCAGTGGTTCTCAACCTGTGGGTCGCGACCCCTTTGGGGGTCGAACGACCCTTTCACAGGGGTCGCCTAAGACCATCGGAAAAATGCAGATATTTACATCACGATGCATAACAGTAGCAAAATTTCATGGTTGGGGGTCACCACCACATGAGGAACTGTATGCAAGGGTCGCAGCCTTAGGAAGGTTGAGAACCACTGTCCTAGATGATTTTTAGAAATTTGAATACACATTTTGTTGTATATACACATAACATAGGTTTATGCCTGGTGCAGATTTGCTATATTCTTAAAGCCAAGTTTTTAATTAGGTCACATCAGCATCACTGATAATAAGCCAGGGAGACTTATTAGCTCAACAGTATTTCCTGAGCGCCCACCAGTGCCACACCCTTTTCGCTGGCACCTTCCTTGGAGCATCCCTGCCTGGCTCTGCTCGGCCAGGCGGGCTGAGGGAGCAGGGACTGGGCACTGACTCAGGAGCTGGACTGTCCTCTCTGTGGCCACGTCTCTGAACCCTAAGGTGCCTCAGATTTGTACAACCCCACACTTCCATCGGTAGTTCCAAAATCTGCAAAAATAATCTATTGGGAGAACCGCATTTACATAAAGTTAGAATTGTGTGTGTGTTTTCTTATTGCTCTTAGTAAAAAAAAAAAAACAACACCAAAAACAACTTAAACTGCAGGGGCGAGTAATAACTACTGAAGTCCGGGCCAGCTTTTGTCTTACTACGAATGCCTTCCGCACAGACTTAAATTATCATCCGCTTTGTCAGTCTGCGTTTGCTGAAAACATCCATTAAGTCGCGCCAAGCTCCCTCACGACCTGCTGTATGGCACTTTTATGGGCTTTATTGGTTGTGCCATCCGCGGTGTCTGAACAGCTAACGAAACCGCCTGTGCAGAATTACGCCAATAAAGAAGGGAAGGCAATCCCTGCGGCTGCTCCCATTGGCAGCGAGATGGGGCGATGGACTCGCTGGCATTAGCGCGTTAACACGCAGATCATTGTCCTTAAGGATGTAAGTGCTTCATAAATCTTCCCAGCTCCCTCCTGTCTGACTCCCGGCATGACCCCGTCCCCCGTGGCGGTCAAAGACTGTCTGTCCCGTGAGGAATCTTTACTTCTACAGCTGCCGTGACAGATGGAGGGGCTGAGAGGAACCGTGCTCTGGGGTTGTACGATCGAGTTTAAAAAGTGAAGAAAAATATTCGGAGGCCCTGGCTGGTGTGGCCCATTGGGTTGAGGGTTGTCCTGTGCACCAAGCCGTCACCGTGAAAGGCACTCCATGGCACAGCAAAAACAAGTTCAGTACCTAATTTGAAAAAAAATAAAATAAAATAAAACACACACCTGGCATTTAAAAATAGAATAAATATTTCAAGCATTTTAAGCTAACAGCATTCTATAGGAGCCACACAGCCCCATGCTCCTCTCACAGAGATCCTAACCTCCCTGGGTCCCTGTGCGCACGCTCACTGTTCCCTCCCGAGCATCCCCAGTGCGGTGACAGACTCGTGTTCCTACAACCTTAGAACCTCCCCTCGCAGCCCACGCTGAAATAACAAAGGCAATAAAACGTGTGGGTGGAAGCTTGCCAAACATTCGCGGAGTACCGTATTATTCAAAAAGCCCTTTAAAAATACTGGATCTCATTTGAATAACACTTTCTTGCCAGTGTTGCTATATGGATTTCTCTCTCTCTCTCTCTCTCTCTCTCTCTCTCTCTCTCTCTCTCTCTCTCTCTCTCTCTTTGGCTTCGTTTTTGTTTGATTTTAAAACAAAGACATACACGACATTCTTAAAGATGAGGCGGGCATTAGCTAGATTTAGCACCTGGGAGAACTGTAGTCAATTTCCTTTTTTGGTAAAACCCAGGCCTTGATCTCTAAACAAATACACGAAGTATGTCTCTCAACCCTGGGTGGAAGGTAGCTAATCATTGACGTCGGAAACACTCTGCTACTTGCACTTAAACAAGAAAAGCCCAGCTGCTCTGCAGACGGGGTTTCTCCTGTCGCCAAGGACTGTCCCCTTCAGGGGCCCACACAGCCTGCTGAGGAGTCTGGCAGACGGTGCGCTCTTTTCCCCAGCACCTCCCGGAGTGCCCAGCTCAGAGAATGGCACGTGGGGAGTTGTTCCACATGGGGGTCGGGGTGGGTGTGGAGACAGGGGGTGTAATTGCCACAAGGGATTGACTAGGTGCTTGCCAACAAGTGACAGATGAAATCCTCTTAAGACCGTGTGTGAATTGTAGGTGAGGAAACTGAGGCTGTGATAGGGCAAGAAGTGGATTTGATCTTTGTCCTTGGTGTGGCTCATTAGGTTGAGCATTGTCCTGTGCACCAAACTGTCACCATGAAAGGCACTCGATTGCACATCAGAAACAAGTTCAGTACCTAATTTGAAGAAAAAAAAAAACACCCTGACATTTAAAAATAGAATAGTATTTCAAGCATTTTAAGCTAACAGCATTCTATAGGAGCCACACAGTCCCATGCTCCCCTGGACCAGAGCTCCTCAAACCCCGTTTCCTGAGTGCTGGGGTGATAAGACCATCTGCTGTTAAAGTATTTGGTATTAGTCCCTGGTTTCTGACACAGGAGCTTCTAAGACCCTTGGGATTCCTTGGAATGATAAGAATGTATTTTTGCATGCTAATGAGATGACTGGTGGCTGGGGTGAGCCTTGGGAGGGGGGTCCTCGAAATAGCTTCAGGAGGGTGGCTGTTTGTCAGAAAGACCCAGGCAGGCCTAGAGGACTGGAACTTTTATCTTCATCCCCTGATTTCCCAGAAGAGAGAAGGAGCTGGAGATTGAGGTAATCGCCAGTGGTCATGATTTAATCAATCACGCCTACATAATGAAACCTCCATAAAAAAAAAATATCTTAAACTGAGGGGGTAGGTATGTATGTGTGTGTGTGTGGGGGGGGGGGGGAGAGTCAGAGAGCTTCCTGGCTGGTGAAGATCTTTTTTTATTTTATTTAATATATTTTATTGATTTTTTACAGAGAGGAAGGGAGAGAGATAGAAAGTCAGAAACATCGATGAGAGAGAGACATCGATCATCCACCTCCTGCTCGCCCCACAGTGGAGATGTGCCAGCAAGCAAGGTACATGCCCCCGACCGGAATTGAACCTGGGATCTTTCAGTCCGAAAGCTGACGCTCTATCCACTGAACTAAACTGGTCTCTGCTGATGAAGATCTTAAGGTGCTGGGAAGGCAGGAGAGGGCATGGAAGTCCCTGGCCCCTTCTCATATACCTTGCCCTCTATATCTCTTCCATTTGGCTGTCCTGAGTTGTATATCATAATATAACTAGAGGCCCGATGCACAAAATTGATGCAAGAGTAGGTCTTCGCAGCCTCCAGATTCATGCACCAGTGGGGTTCCTTGGCCTGGCCTGTGTCCTCTTGCAATCCGGGACCCTTCAGGGAATGTCAGATAGCCAGTTTCAGCCTGATCCCTGCAGGCCTGATTCAGACAGGAGGGAAGCCCAATCCTGTGCATTGAGTATCTTTCCCCTGATGGTCAGTGTGCATCATAGTGACCGTCAACTGGTTGTTGGGTCATTTGGTCGCTTAGGCTTATATATATATATATATATATATATATATATATATATATATATATATATATATATATATAATGAGCCGGTAATAGTATAGCACTTTCCTGAGTTTTGTGAGCCTTCTAGCAAATTACTAAACCTGAGGAAGGGGTCTGGAGAACCTTGATTTATAGCCAGTCGGTCAGAAGTCTGGGAAACCAGGTACTGGCAATTGGTGTCTGAAATGGGAGCAGTTTTGTGAGACTGAGCCCTTAATCTGTTGGGTCTGATGCTCACTCAGGCAGCTAGTGTAAGAATTGAACTGAATTGTAGAACAACCAGCTCGTGTCCAGAGAGTTAGAGAGTTGCTTGGTGTTTTGTGTCACAGTGTTATGAGTAAAAATGGTTTATAGAGGCTCGGAGTGGTTAACTTGTTTAACTTCACACGGCTTGAAAGTGAGAGACCTGGGATATGAACACAGTTCTCGAGATTTCAACTGTATAATTCCACGTTGTCCCTGATTTATCTGTTTGACTTCTGGGAGGCTCCTGTTAATCCTGCTGCTGATAAAAAATGTACTTCATGAGAAACCCACAGTAGCACTTGAAAATGAACATTTTGGTGATCTTTACCAGACAAAAACAAAGCATAAATACACCACTGAATGTCTCGGGTGAGTTCATAGGGCTGGCGTGCCATATCTAGAAATGAAGGCTCTGGTCCCAGGTTCACTATGGACTAAAAGTATTATTTCTGAAAAGATAAATGGGCTCGCCCTTAGGTTCATTTTCTTCTACTCTTTCAAAACTTAAGCCATCTATTATCTGTAATTTTTGCTTCTGAGATACTATGAAACTTCAGGAAATCACACTGTTCAATTCTGGGGAAAAGGTATAAGAATCATTTGAAAGATGACTCGCACTACTAAAAATTCAACCAGCACACCGCCACCAGCAGATACAGCCGCTTAACCATCACTACCTCCATTACCATCACCACCACCAATACCACCCACATGACCACCGTCACGGTGAACATCACTGCCACCACCACCGACATCAGGTTTTCTTAGGACAAAACAGAGGGAATATCATGTGAATATCACATTCATGATTTTCCTTTCACTAAAAAGTCATATCCCATAACTACCCATGCCTGTTCAAACTTCAAATACCTAAAGCATGACTTTGATAGGATACAGATTAAGTAAAAACAAATATCCAAGCTGCATAAATGGCGGAGGTAGTTTACAAACTTCTCCCTTTGATCAGTCAAATTCTTCTCATTGTTTATTTGGAAGTGGTCAGCCTTCAAAAATGTCTTTGAAGTAAGCTTGAATATATACTTTCCCCAACGCATCCTCCTGCCTCCCAAAACATATGCACACACTTGTTTCTAGAATAACATCTGGCTCTTGCGCATGGATTTATGCTATATAAATATGAATGTCTCCTCCCACTGCTTGTCTTTCAAGGTCCTAGATTAATACACGCTATGACTAATAAACTGGAGATTAGACTTTGCTCTCTAATCTATAATGACCTGTATTATAAAGAACAACCCTTATCTTTAAAACCTGTAACTAGTAGATATGGTTATTAAGATTAATTTTCTTTAATCAACCTATTAGATTTTGAACACACAAATAAATATTGTCCTTTTCTGAATATCAATATAAAATGTCTAAGAACCCATCTGAAGCTGCCCTCAATTAATGTGACTTATTTTATGGTTGCAAACTCTCTCCCATTCAAACAGGATCTGATTTTTTAAGGCCTCATTTAGAGATAGGCTGTTCAGTGAAGGAAATAAATGATCAAGTTGAGTATTAATTTTACTAAAATAATCTTTTACTAAAATATAGTATAATGCAGTGCTAATCAGTCAGAAGTAAAATTCTGGGGATGGTGAGCTGGTGATATATATTGAAAACGCATTCACAGATGGAAAATAGAAAAAGAAAGTTTTACTTTCATTAAATAAACAAGAAAAAATAAATTTCAACTTGAAACCTCCTTGAATTATCAGTAATCTGAAGTTCGGGATAGAAAACAGCTGAGGGTCTTTTAAAAATTATTTTTCACATTTCAGAAAGGTGTATATGTTTTACAAGGTCAAAAAATTTTGGCGTGGCTGGCATGGATCAGTGGTTGAGTGTTGACCTATGAACTAGGAGGTCACAGTTTGATTCCCAGTCAGGGTACGTGCCTGGGTTTCAGGCTCCATCTCCAGTGTGAGGTATGCAGGAGGCAGCCAATCAATAATTCTCATTATTGAGGTTTATCTCTCTCTCTCCCTCCCTGTTCCTCTCTGAAATCGATATTTAAAAAATTTAAAAAATATTTTAAAAATTTTTGTTGTAATAAAATGCTTTTTCTTGTGTGGCTCCTAACCTGACTAAAAGGCAATTCACAAAATAGGACCCCCAAAATACACTGAGAGGTGGCAGTTACATTGAAATATAGGGAAAGTCATCTAGGGTGACGATTTCAGAGGTTAGTGCTTATTTTAATATTAAAGGTCTAGTATTCCCATTTTAAAATTAGATTAATACTTATAATCATCTTTCTTTTCCAGATGTTCCTTCCAAGAGTTGAAGAGCTTTGCAGATTTTAGACTAAAATTTCCCACAAACTATGAGAAAAAAAGTTTTTCTTGTGTGGCTCCTGACCTGACTTTACAGGCAATTCACAAAATAGGACCCCAAAAATCTTTGGGGAAATGGCAGTTACATTGAAATGCAGGTATAGTTTTCTAGGGTGACTATTTCAAAGTTGTATTACTATCTGTACGGATTCATCAGGTCCTGGAGAAACAGCAGATGTAATTTACCACAGTTTGGTTATTTTTTGTTGTTGTTTGTAGACAGGACAGGCAGGCTGACTTGACTTGCATTGTTTCATGGTTACATCGCCATCTCCCATTCACAGTATTTATGTATAAAAAAAGTTCCATCATTTTGACGTCTGTACATAGGTGCTTTATGTTTTTTATTATTTATTTACCACAAGTAAAGGTCAGGAATCGTTCTCTTTCTCTGAAGATGTTTTTACTGTTTCACTTCATGACTGCTGTGTGGGTGCTCCATATGAGTGACAGAGGTGCTTATGTAGGTGGGTTCCCACCGTAGGAATGGATCTCAGCGTGACCCGAGGACTGCCTGTATGTAGTCCCAGGAGTCATGTTTATAAAACCGTGGCTCTGCGGCTTCTGCAGACATAGCCGAGCGCACCCGTGACTTCTGAGAGAACAGGGACGTTGGCCCCATCTTGCTGCGGGATTAGCAGGAGCCTCCGTTAATCCAGGCATTTCCTGCAGACAGAATCGCCGGGGATGGCCATGGAACACGTGGTGATAGAATCTGGATAAGGAAGGACGCTTATGCTGGTTCCCACCCTGTAATTTTTCTGCTGTTTCACCCGAGTGACAAGTGGGTACCCCGATGTGATGTCTAACCACCCCCAAAATGGAAACAACGGTGTTTCCTGTTCTGTACAACTCTCCTATTCTAGACAGCCAATGCCATTTTTTTTTTAGTTTGTGTTTTCTTTCTTTCTTTCTTTCTTTCTTTCTTTCTTTCTTTCTTTCTTTCTTTCTTTCTTTTTTTCTTTCTTTCTTTTTTTCTTTCTTTCTTTCTTTCTTTCTTTCTTTCTTTCTTTCTTTCTTTCTTTCTTCCTTTCTTTCTTTCTTCTTTCTTTCTCTCTCTCTCTCTCTCTCTCTCTCTCTCTCTCTCTCTCTCTCTCTCTCTCTCTCTCTCTCCCATCACCAGTTATTCCCCCCATACCCTCTACCACCACCTCCCCTCCCTCCACCCCACAATCACCACTCTGTTATTCATGTCCATGAGTTCTCTCTCTTTTTTTCTCTCTCTTTTTGCTCAATCCTTCTCTGTCCCAGCCAACTCTCTCCCACCAGGGCCAAAGCCAATTTTTCCGAAAAGAAAAGAGCCAGTCCAGTGAATGACGGCCGCGAATGACCCGAGTGTCTCAAGTCTGAGCCCCTTTGTTCCCGCTCCACGTGCCTCACCCCGGCAGCTGTGCGTTCAGGGCGATCCACTGAAGTCCAATGTCGGGAAGGAATTCCCTGCTCTGGCTCGGAACCCGATCAGCTATTTTTAGGGTTCCAGCTGATGTCCTTAGCAGTTCCTAGAATGGTCCCAACTGTTGCCACACTTCCTTCGATTGAATTAATTTGGGAAACGCGCGTTGGGTGGAATTTTCGTCTGAAATTATCATTATTGCTGCTGTAAAGCAAACAAGTTCTTAGAATTCTTTCCAGCAGCCTGGCAAAATCTGGTGGTGCCTCAGCATTGGTGGGCTTAGGAAGTGACGGGAAAATGAACTCGAGTGAATTGAGAATCTTGGGTCTCTGTCTCCTTCAGTCACTCAGACAGTGAGCTTCCCTTTGGATTGCCCTATGGTAACTTTTACATTGGGTTGGGCTCTGCTGAGTGTCATGGACAGGCTAACAAACTGTGAGAAGGTGGGGTGGCCCCAGCCTCTACAGCCACTGGGGTGCTTGTTAAGATTTAGATGCTCAGACCCCACCCAGATCTTCTGATCAGATTCTCTAGGGGTCAGACCCAGTGACCTATATTTTTTTTAATGAACTACCAGGTGCTTCTTACACACACCTAATCTTGAGAACCACTGCTGTCCAGGAGGGCATAGATCTAGGAGTTAGAAATTGGAATTCTGGGTGCCCCACCCCCATTCCACATTCCTCTGTGTTACACATTGGAATCTCCCTTATGCTTTCATTTGAAGAAACACTTGTGTGTTAAAAAAAAAAAGTTGGACACTTACTCCAGCATAAACATCTGAAAGAGACCTGGGCATGCTTATCTTCACTGGTGATTTCTTTCTGGGTGGAATATAAATGAAAGCGTAAGAAAGTGATTTTGTCCAGATAACTCCGGGGCATAAAAAGCCACTTACTTCATCTATCCCAAGGATGCGATTTCACATTTCCAGCTGCAACTGATTTGTACAAGTCAGGGGGTCCTGAAGACAGGCCCCCCATGAATGTTGGCTTGGGTATCTGGGCTAGTGCTCTACCCGCAGTTGCACACCCAGGATCTACCCTACATCCAATACTCAGTTCTGGCCTTCAGCCCAAGAGTTCCTCATTTCAGATGAAGTTTAGGAATATGACATATACAAACATAATCAAAGAATGCATTCCATATGCTGGTATTTAAGTTGCACAGAATGAAGACATTAAGAACATGTTAATATGGTTACTTTCCTAAATGCCTGAAGTAAGTCTCCCCTACAGTGTCAAACTTAGCAAGCAACCTAGAAGATGAAAGAAACTAGTGGAACTTGAAATTTTAAGACCATTCAAAACTAATATACGTGGTAGTATTCCATTGACTTCCATATAGTATAATAACTCACTAATATGATTCAGATAAGTTTAGTAGCATAAAAAACTTCAAACTCATAAGATATAGTAACTCAGGTATCTTAATTTATTAAGTACCAACCATATACAAAGCTCCATATTATTAAATATTTTATAATAACTACAAAGGAAATGATATATTGAGTCAGGCCTTCAAGAAATGTACAATGGGACAGAATATAAAGGATAGGAGTAACATTCATACTACTCCTATAGCAAATGCAAAGACTAGAGTTCTGTTGTTACATATGAGAGAAGGGAAAGTCAGAATGCTTCTTTTAGGTGTTTTACTCCTATGAGGGTGAGGTACACTATTTAATGATGGCACCTTTTGCCATGGGTTCCTTGTTGTATTTGCGTATGAGTGTGTGTGTTTCAGTGTTTCTCTGGGTATTCAGTTCTGTGTGTATTTTTCTCCTCTTTTATGCTAATTTTGTGCTACTTTTAAAAAATTCTCCTTTTTTAATACACATGCACTAGAAAATTCAAGAGTTAACCCAGAGTCACTCTGGCTGATGTGGCTCAGTTGATTGGACATCATCCCATGCACCAAAATGTTGCTGGTTCAATTCCCAGTCAGGGCACACTCTTGGGTTGTAGGCTTGATCCCCAGAAGGAACATGCAGGAGGCAGAGGATCTATATTTCTCTCTCATCAATGTTTCTATCTCTTCCCCATCCCTTCCTCTCTCTCTCAAAAGCCAATAAAAATATTGTTTAAAAAGTTAACTCAGAGTCAATTACTGTTGTCAATTTTCCATGTATCTTTCAGAGATATTCAGCAAAAATATGACCATAATGTATTTTACCTTGGAGATTATTTCAAATAAGATGATAAATAGTTATTGCATTTTAAATGGCTGGGTAGCATTCTATTATCTGAATTCTATTCATAGAATTCTACCCATAATCCTTCCCCCACTCCACACACACACACACACACACACACACACACCTGTATTTATAAAGTTTAGGGTACACTAATAATCTGGTGAGTTTTCTTAGAGTGTAATTGTTTGCGTGGACTGCCATAATAAAATACCACAGACTTGAACAAGAGAAATTGTTGGAAGTCCCAGATCACGGTCTAGCAGGGTTGGTGCCTAAAGAGAGCTTTCTTCCTGGCTTGCAGATGGCCGGCATCTTGATGAATGCTCAGGTAGTCTTTCCTCCATGCAAGCACTTGGAGAGAGAGAGAGCATGAGTTTTCTTGAATCTCTTCTTATAAGGTCCCGAAACTTATCTATTCCAATTGAATCAGACCCACACCGTTATGACCTTAATTATATCCTTAGAGATTCCATCTCCAAACATAACACATTGGGGCTAGAGTTTTAGCATGTGACTGGGGGAGGGGGCATACATCAATTCATTTCATAACAGAGAGTTTCTCTGAGTTCACTTAATACAAATGGAAGGTGTTAGAGGAGTATTATAAGTTACAATATGAAGCAGTGACAGTCAGTTTTTAAATTTTTGCAGGACCTTGCTCTGATGTTTACTTGCTGGATATTATACTAGGCCTGTGATTCAGAGCGGGATGCTTAAATCCCAAAGGGGAATGGATAAATTATGAAGAAAAATATGAAATATTATAGGCCTATTTATAATTATCCTATCTCATCCTTCTACAATGTATTTTGTGGTATTTTATAATATGTGGAATGTATTAGTACAGTTTACATGCACACAATGTATATAATCAAAACTATAATGAGGAACATGTCTGCCATACTTACTGATGGCTGCACAGTCACAAAGGCTTGCGATCACGTGTCAGAAACAAAGATGGCCTTTTTCATGGTGTAGAAATTCATGAACACAGTGAAGATCCTGAAGCTTGATAACAAGAGGGGATCACACACAAAAATCATCAAAGAAATAGAAAAAGGTGATGGAAGGGATAAACCATGAGTCTCCGACTCGAGAGGAAAGGAAAAGGAAAAGGAGAAGGAGGAAGGTATGCTTATTATTTCACAATATCTTGTAGCTGTCGGCTTTGTTTGCTCCACTTATTCTTAATAATCAACTTGGTGGCACGACTCCAACCAACCACAAGTGATAATCGTGCCAGTGTTTGCACTTGCAGGGCACAGAGGTTCCTTGCAGAGGGCTTGGAGCTGCTCAGAGTTTATCTTGAATCATTTCTGTGTTTCCTTCCATGTCTGGCCTTGACCCAAACAGCCTCTCTGCTGCTTGATAAGAGAATTGAGAAGCTGAGTTGACTGCACTCCCATGACACCCTCGAATGTAGGGAACCCCATGAACTGTTTTCTTCAAGAAGGTATTTTACAATTCATGTGTCGGCGATAAACTGTCCTTCAGTAGAGGGTGGAAAGCAGTTCTTTGTGGGCTGACAGAGCCTTTTCTAACTGGCTACCGTGAAGCATGTGTAGAGTTTTATGCGAAACCCCTACACATAAAGATGTCCTAAAATCAGAGTGGCCGCTTCTACTCAGTTCCCGCAAACAGTGCTTGTCTCTCTCTGGCAAATGCTCAGGCCTGCAGTGCACAAAGAACAAAGTCCTTGTTAGCACCCGGCATTTGCAGAGAATCTGGGCTGGAAGAGGGGAGGAGATGTTTCTCTCTCTGATGGTACCACAGAGACATTTGGGGGTAGGGCTGAGTAGGAGTGGATGCGCTTAATCAGTCTGTTCTCGGCCAGGGGTTGAAGGTAATAAAACGAACAGAGCAACTTTCCTTCCAGGCAGAATTCACACAGGCCAGGCCTCAGTACTTTGACTCAAAAATTTTAGGACAAATTGTGTATGCCTGTAGATCTATGCATTCGCTTTTCTTTGGGAGGCACTTCATAGATTGCAAAAGATCTGCGACTCCTCCCCAAGATACCCTGTACGAAGAATGATTATTCTAGAGGAATTAGAAGCCCACAAGTATATTTTTAAAATATATTTTATTGATTCTCCACAGAGAAGAAGGGAGAGAGATAGAGAGTTAGGAGCATCCATGAGAGAGAGACATCGATCAGCCGCCTCCTGCACGCCCCCCACTGGGGATGTGCCCACAACCAAGGTACATGCCCTTGACCGGAATTGAACCTGGGACCTTTCAGTCTGCAGGCCGACGCTCTATCCACTGAACCAAACCGGTTTCGGCTACAAGTATTTTTTTCTTGGACATCTTTTCATTCGAAAAGGATGTTAGTGCTTAGACTTGGACGAATGCCTCAAGGACACGTCGGCTGAAATATATGGCATTGACGTGCCTTCCAGAGGTCCACCCTCTAACTCTGCAGAAGGTGTGATAAAACGCTTCCAGGCAGGTGGAGGTTGTGGTATTAATGGTGGTGGCGGTAGCAAGAGTCTATTTTTTAAATCTTTATGGTTGAAAATATTACATATGCCCCTTCCCCCCACCCCATTGACCTCTTCTAGCCCGACTTTGCCCCGCCCCCTCAGAGCCTTCACCACCTTCTTGTCTGTGCCCATGGGTTGTATGCATACAAGTTATTTTGGTTGATCTCTTCCCACCAACCCCCACCCCCCCCTGCTGTTTTTAAAGATTTTTAAGGCTTTCTCTCTTCTTTTTTGACATAAAATTTCTTATAAGAATAAAAATTTGGAAAGCATAAGCACTTTGAATAGAAAGAGAAGGTTTTATCATAGTATTTGAAAACTTTTCTTTTCCTACACATCTTTAAGGAAGACGGAGCTACAGTAAGAATAACGTGTGCGGCAGGGGTGAGAAACTGCTATTCAGTGGTTAAGTGCACGGATTTTGGAGCAAGACTGCCTGGGTTCAAGTCTTGGGTCCTCCAATTTGTTCCTACTTTACCTACATTTCCTCATTTTAAAATTGGGATTAATAACCATATCTGTTTTATCGGGTTGCTTGTATTTAATGAGCTAATATGTGTAAAGTCCCAGCACAGTGCCTGATTTGTTGTAAGTGCTGCATTAGTGTTTGCTAACCTTCTTAAGAGTATCTCCTCTCCAATTCCCTCTTACAGCTACCCCTTCCCCTCTTTTTAATAACAAGCCTGGCATTGGGAAGGGATTTGACTGGAAAGATCAGAGAGAAAAGCAAGAGTCTGTGAGCTTTGAGTTTCAAAAGAAGACCCTGAGGAACTGAAAACAGGACAGAGATTGGTAGAATGTCAGAGGAGTAATAGGAAAGTCCCCCCACTTCACCCTCACCCACACACTGCCTAGAAAAGGGCGTCATAGATTGCGAGGAAAGAGAATTAGACCTGAGAGTTAGGAAGAAGAGTGTAGACACTGGTAGGTTTCTGAGAAAGGAGTCTAAGAGCCTTGGTAACCACATCAAGTGTTAGGGATGCTGGAACCTAAAACCAAACAAACAAAAACCAACCAACCAACCAAAAAATCCTCACATAAAAGTTCATAGGATTTGAGACTAAAGTGAACCCATGCCCTATTTCTTTAAGGTTCTGGGAAAGTGGCAATCAATGACTACACAGTGTGACTTGGCATATGTGGCTTTAGTCATCCTACAGAGTTCCCTAGGCGCCACCATGGCCCCATCATGGTTTCTTGGCCCACAATAGTGGCAGATAAGCAGGGAATGAGGTTGCCTCGGCAACCCTCTGGTAGACAATGATGCTGGATGTGATGGTACTTTCTAGCAGGTATGTGAATAGATGACAGTGAGAATGGAGACCAGGTACGCCCTCACTGGACACCTCCTAAACCCTTCTGGCACTCAGATGCCACACCAGGAAGAAGGAAGAGGTGGAAAAACTGACTGTGCCATCATAGGAGAAAATGGGACTTAAAATAGAAATTCATTTGAGTGATGAAAAAAATCAAAATGTGTTTCTTTGCACACTCGAATTTGCAGACAAAGATTCATACCTGCTCTACCTGTTTTCCCCCTGACTCAGACATTGACATCATCCCGGGAAAATTAAGTAAGTGTTGGCTTGAAAGATTTAGTTCGACACTGGCAATCCATGAGTCACCAGGGTGGTTCGCTACTGCCTATCAGGATCCCATGAAGACAAGAGGAGGCTAGGAACGAGGGAGCAGTTGATACCATGAGATCAGGGTCCTAGCACCTTGGGATGGGGGAGGGGACTGTGAGCAAGCGCTAAGGAGCTCTCCAGGTGGTGAACGGAGAATGGGAGCATTGCTGAGATTGCTGGACCTCTCTGTTCCAGGCAGGAACTATGGTAATATCCATGCCTGTAAGAATGGAATATTGTAATCCCACATTCCTATTCTGTTCTAGCCAGTACTCTAAACCAGTGGTTCTCAACCTTCCTTTTAAGACAGCTCCTCATGTGGTGGTGACCCCCAACCATAAAATTATTTCCGGTGCTACTTCATAACTGTAATTTGCTACTGTTATGAATTGTAATGTAAATATCTGATATGCAGGATGAATTTTCATTGTTACAAATTGAACATAATTAAAGCATAGTGATTAATCACAAAAACAAGATGTAATTATATATTGTGAAATATTTATTTCTAATTACACATAAATGAAATTTTGTCTTGAATCGTGGTATAGCATGGGTAACAGTCTTAATATAACAACAGTGAACTACATTGCTACATTTTGCTATACCGAGGAGCGGTGTGTTGGTTCCTAAGACCATGGGAAATAGGTGTTTTCCGATGGTCTTAGGCGACCCCTGTGAAAGGGTCGTTCGACCCCTAAAGGGGTCCCGACCCACAGGTTGAGAACCACTACTCTAGACAAACATCACCTGATGTCTACTATGTTCCATAAATTGTGTTGGATGCTGGAAACATTGCCGGGGAAAGAGGATATAGTCCCTGCACCCAGGATGTCCATCCCAGCCTCACAAAGACATTCTTCAATGTCAAGTGGGCAGTAGGCAGCAGGCAGCATGGAAGCACAAAGAGAAGAGCATTTGTCCACTATGGGGACTCTTGAGCAAATCCTAAAAAAGAGGGTTTCTAGGTTGTGTTTAGGAGGATACAAAGCAGACAGGGATGGGTGGGAAAGAAATTGGTGGCAGAGAACACAGCCTGAGTGAAGGTGTGTGGGAACAGAGCCACAGAGGGTGTAGAAAAGATGAAGCACTCAGCATCTCTGGACTGTCAAGTCAAGTCATGGAGTACAGAGAGGTGGACATTTGGGCCACATTACAGAGGACCTTAAATGCTATGATTAGGAATGTAGTGTCTATTCTGGAGCTGATGGGCAGCTTCTGACAGATTTCTGGCAAGATGGTGGTAGAACCAAGTTTACATTTTAAAGATGCACCTGGTAGTATTTGGGGGAACAAATGGGAGAGGAGTCAAGGGGTGGCGAGAACACAAGGTAAGATTGTTCTACCATCTTCTCATTCAGCAACCAACCAGCTCTAGCAAGTCCCCAGATCGGGCCACGGGCTTCCAGATCCATCCACCACATCTTGCTTGTAAAAGGAGGCCCAAAGGGGGTTTCTAAATGAGAACAGTCTAGGATCAGACACGTCTGAGCCGAGGGCTGGTACTTGGGCTGGCTTCTAGTGACTCCAAAGAGCCACAGGCAACCTTTGTTGGCTTCCAGACTTCCTGCCTGTGTCCCCTCTGATAAGCTTAAGACCCAGCTTTCCCCACTTCCTTCTTCCTGCCCTTGCTGCTGGGTGGAGTTCCCACTCACAGCCCCTCTGGCCAGCGCTGCCAGCTGCACCCACGTGGCGTGGCAGTGATATTCTTGGCCCGAGCAAGCAGGCGCCCAGCCAGCCTTGCACAGGTCGGTCAGTACAGTGCAGCGGGCAGGTGTCTGCACCAGGTAGGGCTTCCAGCCCCAGCCCCTGAGCAAGGCATGAAGCCTCCGCCTGCCTGTGGACGCCTGCAGATTCTTCTTCGTCGGAGCTGCGTTCTCATAATGAACAGCGTGTCGGGCTTCTGAGGATGAGAGTGACTTGCTACCGCCTCTTACAAAAGCACGTCCCTGCAATTCTCAGATAGCCTTTCCAGTTCCTGCTGGCCTCCGTTCGGCTTTCCCAGTTCACCCCTTGTGGCCGTGGCTTGGATTTTCACATTCTCACAGCCATCCGTGGGCCAGCAATATTCACCGGGAAAGGAAGGAGCTGAAAGAAGGAAGGGCAAGAGCATGGGAAGTGGGGGGGCAGGGATGGGATATTCCAGAGGTAAATCCTGCCAAGGTGGTGGGGTGCATGGCCGTGGTGCACATCTGGGGGTGATGAGACCTGGGGGTGGAGAGGTTGAGAAGGAATCAGAGCCAAACAAGCCTGAGACACAGGAGAACTGGGCGGAGAGAAGTGTGGCGCTGCCGTGGAAACGGGAATTGTGTGACGTGGTTGCCAGCGCAAAACGCAGCTCCCGCTATTGATTAGATGAGTGTATCTCCTCAGCACGGCGCTGGCTACCAAGGAGGGGTCAGGGCCCTCCAAGCGGCGTTCCCCGAGAAAAGAGAGCAGGCTTCGAGCTGCCTGCAGTTTCTGGGAACCACGCTTCCTTTTTAACCAGAGGTCCTTCCCTCCCTCCTTGTGAGGCGGGCTCGTCCAGGTGATCGCAGTGATTATTTCGGCAGAGCCTGTGGATGCTGTGGAACCTCATGACTTAGGCACGCAGGCCTGGACGGTCTCTTCACAACTACAGAGCTGTCAGGGGGCCTGATGGGACAGGAGCGGGTGCTGGTGAGACCCTGGAGGTCACCTCGCCTAGCCAACCTCCACCTGGTCCACACCCAGACTCACCTGGGAGATTGGAAAAAACTAAACCTGCCTAGACCGGTTTGGCTCAGTGGATAGAGCGTCGGCTTGCGGACTGAAAGGTCCCAGGTTCGATTCCGGTGGGGGGCATGTACCTTGCTTGTGGGCACATCTCCACTGTGGGGCGTGCAGGAGGCGGCTGATCAATGTCTCTCTCTCATCAATATTTCTGACTTTCTATCCCTCTCCCTTCCTCTCTGTGAAAAACCAATAAAATAAAAAAATAAAAATAAAAAATAAAAAAACTAAACCAAACCACCCATGTCTGGGCTCTGTCCTGGGAGGTTTGATGTAACTGGTCTGCAGTAAGACCCTGGCATGACTATTTAAAAAAAAAAGAAAATCAAGTGAGTCTGCTGTGCAGCCAGCGTGGAGAGCCCTGGCTTAGTCCCAACTTTCCCTTCACACATTAGAAAATCGAGGCTCCCGAAGGGGTAAGTCTCATGCCCCGATCTTCGCAGCTGAGAAAGGCAAGGCCTACTGCCTGTCCCCAGGCCGGTGCCCCTGGCCCATCCTCCCAAGAGTTGACTGAGCGGTTGCTTCCTAACACGTCTCTCTACTCCTCTCGGGCCTTAGCGCCCACCCCTGAGGTCAGCTCCAGCTGAATATTGTGTAAGAACCTGCCGAGAGGCTAGACATGTAAATAACTCTGTCTACGAGGCAGCACGTATACAGCGCACAGAGACTCAGCCTTCCTTCACTGTACGCACCTGAGAGCAGGTGGCTTTGTTTCTGAATGGCGTCATTGCTAACCGGGAAAACATCTGGAGTGGAAGCAGTTAAGCCAGGGAGCTGCATGACTGCCCGTCCATTCAGAAGCGTCCCTTTGATCCGGGCTGGGGCAGGGCGCTTCTTAGAAAGTGTTGGATGCATCCACATTTGACTTGATGGGGGAGCTGGAGATGGTACAAGTGAAACATCAGTGTGGAGAAATTCAGCCAAAGGGCACGGATCTCTTTTTATCAGAAAAAGCCAGTTCACTGACAGCTTGTGGAGTTTCAGATGAAGAATGCGCTGTTTAGCTTTCTCTAATATCAAACTTCGCATGGCTATTCTTTTTTTCCCCTATAGCCTTTAAAATAAAATAAATAGAATAGCTGTGCAGACTAATCATATTGAGCACAAAGATGCTCTTATAAATGATAAACAAGAGATTAATTTGATTTGATACAAGGCTGTGTTCCTTTTTGGAAGATCTTTCAGTCCCATTTAAGAGGAAAAGACATAGGATGAAATAGCTTAGCATGGAAGCAGAACATTCTTGAACATTTGCTTTAATTCATCCCCAAGTCAAACTGAGTGTGATAATAGAGAAATAATTCTCCCAACAGCGACTTGAGGCAATCCCTCCAACTCCCATAGTGCCTCTGGTTACCGCCTAGATCTTAGATGATGGAAGATGAAAATAGCATCTCAGGATGCACCTGCAGTTGGCAGCATTCACTCCCGGGAGAAATATGTCCCCCAAATATCTCCCAAATATTGCAGTGGAAGGCTTAATTTACACATGCAGGGAATTCATATTCGTGTATGCTTCATTTACGATTCATGATGTTTACAAATTTGATGAATGAGAAGTCAATAATCACAGGAACAACAGATATAGAAACGGAAGAGAAATAAAATACACCATCTATAACAATAAATGTGCCACATTAAGGAATCTAAAACAGTGATAAGCATCAAGTATACTTCTGCACTTACCTGAGGATAACATTGGCAGCTGTTTTCTTAAAAAGGGACACTATTTATCTTAAGAAGAGCAAGGGGAATATAGAAGAGAGAGCACTAGTTAGCTGAAACTCCCATCACGTGATGTTCAACTCAGAAGGTAGATGACAAAGTCACGTGCTGCCCGATGGGTAGATGAAGGAACTTAAGTGTGGAAAGAATTCACAACAGTTATGAGAAAGGAATTAAGTTTATTATAATAATTTGGAGCAGCCCTGAGGTTAGAACATATAAATGGGCAGTGGACTCACTCAGTGACTACTAGCCGCCCAGGATAAGGAATGGCAGAAACTAAAGCTGCCTTTGCTCAGGCCAATAGAAAGCCAGGGAGCAAGGGAGTCTAGGAGGCTGGTGAGTCTTCCTGAGCAAAGGGAGCACCTTGGTCTCGTGCCTTAGCTGCATATCAAGGACTTGACTTACTGCGGACATAGTGTAGCACAGTATCCAGCGCTTAAGGGCTAGGCAATAAAGATTTATTTCACTGAGTAAAAAGGCACTCTTTAACTTTTATGATGGGCTCTTTCATCTCGTTTCAGCTCTGTAACACAGGAATCACTTGCCTTTTCTCTTCGCATCTTTTCCTGGCAGAACAAGATGTTTTTGGAATGATTTTACTGGAGACATAGGGTGGTGATGGCAACGAGAAAAATGAGAAGTAGAAATTCAAGTAAAATAAATGAATGTATTTGCATTAGCATGACAAGAAAGAAACTGGGGGTGTTTAGGGTGTGTGTGTGTGTGTGTGTGTGTGTGTGTGTGTGTGTGTTTGTGTGTGTTTTCCAACTAAGCACTAGTGCTGGTGGTTTGAGATGAGGCGATGCTTGAGTCATCTCAGGGAGGATTTCTAAAGAAAGAGCTGCTTTGCAAGATCTGGGCAGTAGGTAGGATAACCAACTGTCCCAGTTTGCCCAGGATAGAAAGTAGACATGGGTCTTTCAGAGCCAAAATGGGGAAGTTTGAGGGAGATCAGGAGGATTGGTCTCTCTGATAGTGTGGAGAAACATGGACAAATACAGTCAATATCCATTTCTTTCTAAATGGAGTCATCTCAGAACTCCTAGGGACTTTGTGGAAGATGGCACCTAGGAAATCCACTGAGAAGGAACATTTGACTTAGATTGGCAGACTAAAGCCTGTTCACTCCATGCGCTGTACACATTTCTAAGTTAGACTTCTTGGAAGACTTCAGAAACTTCCAAGTAATTGATCTGGAGCTAAAAAGCATAAGCCTAGGGTTTATGATATACAATCCTATACCTGCATTCTTAAATACAGTATGTGTTGGGACCTGGGGGTGTCATTTAAGGCTACTTACCAGCTTTCTTGCAGTACAGTGAACAGATCCTCTTTTCCTTCCTATCCTCTCCCAGCGGAGGGAACAGTGTGGTAAGGGCCATCCACTCTCTCCAATGTTAAGTATCAGGTGAAATGTCTTAATGTTTCAAACGCCAAAGAATGCATAAATCAGAGGGGGTCTTATTAGCTTGCTGAATAAAATGCATAAACTTAACAAGAACACTGTAGACAACATCTGATGAAGGGACATTTATGTGACAGGAAGATAATTTTTGTAATTTGCAAATTTACATTGGATCCTAAGGGCCTGGAGTGAATGGAGCCTCTTCTTAACTATTCCTTAACACTAGTCAGCGAATTCAATAATGTTAACCATCCAAAGGTGCCAGGGTGGGTGAATGGGAAAAGGGGACAGGTGTGTTCAGAACTTCTCTTAGGGATACAGAACCTGCAAAGGACAGCTGAGGAAACCATGGTGGGGAAAGCAAACAGAAATCTAGAGCAAAGAGAAAAGTGGGAATGCTTTCTCTCAGGTACATGTGCTCTGAATGACTCACAGCTTTGTTCATGTTCTTGCTCCTACCCAGCTGGTGTTGCTCAATGGTTGAGTGTTGACCCGTGAACCAAAAAGTCACAGGTTCGATTCCCTGCTAGGGCATATGCCCAGGTTGCAGGCTCGATCCCCAGTATGGGGCACGCAGGAGGCAGCCAATCAATCCAATCAATGATTCTCTTTCATCATTGATGTTTCTATACCTCTCCTTTCCTCTCTCTGAAATCAATATAAACATATTTTAAAAAAATTCTTGCTCCTCAGCAGTGAGTCTCAAGCTTGGCTGCACACTGAAATTACCTGAGGAACCTTTAAAAAGCTGGTGCCTGGGCCCAGTCCCAGATATTTTAATTTAATTGCTCTGGGTTGTTGCTTTGGCACTGGGCTGCTTCTGTGCAGCCAAGACTGATAGCCAATGTGCTCTCAATCAGGAAATCAGGAGCAATGGCCCTGGTCCATGGTTCTTCAGTTGTATGTGCCTAAATTTTACCTGGAGATCTTGGTGAACTTTTTTCCTGGAGCCCCTCCTCAGAGGTTCCGTTTTGGTAGGTCAGTAAGGGGCCAGAGTTTTGCATTTTTATCGAGCTCCCAGGTGATGCTGATGTGGCTGCTCTGAGGACCACTTTTTGAGGACCACTGGCCTGATCGGACCCTCTGTAACTATGTCTTGAGCCAATTAAGTCATTCAGCATTCCTGTGTACCCCCCAGAGCCGAAAGACAGATGTCGGTGGGACCTCATTTACAGGTGCTTGGAGACTACCGCCCACATGAATTTGTCCCGCTCCCTCCAGCCAATTGATGGGGGGCAGCCTGGAAGTGTAAGGGTTTTAGTCTTTGCTGCTCTTGTTGATTTGGGGGAAGCCATCTGATTACCATCGTGCATGTCAGGTAACCCCAAGGGATGTAGTGTCCTGGGCATGTGTGAGCCAGCTGCATGGAGTCCCCCAAAAAGGCCTGCTCAGCCTTCCTGCCACACACCCCTCTAGTGACTAGTCCAACTTGGAGCCCTCCCTCTGTGCCCTGGACCTGCCCTAATCCAACAAGAGGATCCACATTTGACACCCCACCACGAAAGGGCCCATTATGCTCAGAGACCCGTAGTGGCCCAAGTAATGGTGATAAATCATAGCTAGGGATTGTGGGCGCTCTGCCAGAGACGGTGCTGGCACTCCACTCACGTCATTAATTTAATTAACTCTCCACTGGCTCCAAAGTCCACACTAGTTACCAGGTTGAGAGAGGAGCACTAACAAGTGCAAAGAGCTTCATGGCCTGGGAATTAAAGCTACAGGACTCTAGTGTGTGTGTGTATATATGTGTGTGTGCACGCGCACACGAGAGAGAGAGAGAGAGAGAGAGAGAGAGAGAGAGAGAGAGAGAACTAGGTAGAATTTGTTATAAAATATATAAAAGAAAAAAATGTGTAATTTTTCCTGCCTATGGAGGAGGTGTTAGATGAAGAAGTTAATAATCAAAGTTAGTAAACTGTATTTATTTTTTCAATTTGGTGAGCCTTGAAAAAATATATTCCTTGTTGGAAAAGAAAGTTGTATTCATATAGAGCTGTGTTTTAATTAGATTCCGCCTTTTGGCAACTGGAAAATGTCCAGTGAATTTCCAGGAACAAGAAAATGTCAGTATTCCTGGGGCAGCTTGAATCCCTAAGGCCCAGGACCAATCATGTAGAAGCTGTGATTAAAAGCTAGAGATGATCCTAAGAAACAATTCGGCAATTAGTGCCAAGAAAGTAGGATCCGATCATTAGGCCGAGACATACTTATCAAAGTAGGACTGGAGCAGGGGGCTGCTTCTTAGTGAACAGAGAGTGCAATTACTAGGTCTACTGGTCTCCACTCAACCAGTTATGCAATTAATTGGTTTCTCACTGGAAAAAAAAAGGAAGCATACAATAAATATTAGCTTTGTTGTCACCTCTGCAGTTGGCCACGTTCTGGCAGATCAACAGGGAAGCCAGAGTGGTTGGCTTCAGATACCCTTCCTTCCTTCATGCCGTTCATGAAGAACCGCTTTGTCCCGGCGCGGTGCCCTGGGGCAGGGAGCCAGCCTTGACTTTGGGATGGGCTTCCTTTTGGATGAGCAGAGGGAGGCAGGCATGCAAGTATACGGGTGCAACCAAGTGTCGTTGGTAAGAAGTGTGTGCAGAAGGTTTCAAAAGGTATAAGCTTCCAGGTATAAAATGAAAGGGCCATGTGGATGCGATGGACAGCAGGATGACGGTAGTTGATAATACTGTACTGTGTATTTGAAAGTTGCTAATCGAGTAGATCTTAAAAGTTCTCATCCCAAGAAAACAAATTGTAGCTTTGTGTTAGTGATGCGTTTAATGAGACTGATCATGGCGATCGTTTTGCAACATGAGCACATAGGGAATGATGGAGTACACCTGAAAGTAATATAATGCTAAATGGGAACTCTATCTCCATTTTTTAAAAAGGTGAGTGTGTGCAGGAAGTACAACGAAGGGATTGATGTGCTTATTTGGGTGGCGTGTAAGGAACCAGGGAGGGCTTTGGGAAGAGATGACATCTAAGGAGTGGTGTGTGTGTGTGTGTGTGTGTGTGTGTGTGTGTGTGTGTTCTAATAAATCAGAATTTCCATGCAGGAGGAGTTTAGGGGGATAGTTTAGAAGCATTGAAGGGAACGGGGAGGAATTAAGATGAAGGTCAGGGTCCCTATACAATCTTGACAAAAAGATTTGCAAACAGAGTGGGCTCGCTGACAATTAATACCGCCTGAAGGGAGTTGGCCACAGATCCTTGGAATGTAGCAGGAAGGTGAAACTGAACAATGAAAACAAGGCAAATGGTGACAAAAAAAAAAAAGTAAATGAGAAAATTGCATGGGAAAGAAGAAAAGCAGAAAGGTTCAGAACAAATCACGTATTATACTCCAAACAAACCTGCCACCCCTAACCGGGACACAACGGTGGCATTGGGCAGCCCAGTCTATAAAGACAAGAGGTCACATTTTTATCAGATGCGGCCGGGTACCAACGCCTGGTGGAGCTGATGGGTCCCAGAGGCAGCAGCAAGGACCATCCTCTGCCCTGGATCTGCACCTGCTCACCTCCCTCCCACCAACTAGTCAAAGGGGCCGGGGGTTGTGGTGGCAGGAAGCGCCTGGAACCTGGCTGCAGCTCGGAGACCAGGTGTCTGTTTTCACTGCCCCTTTTCCCGTCTGTCATGGCAGTTTTTCCTGGGGCTTAAAACCCCAGAATGCCAGTGTGAGAAGACAGCATACTAATCTCCCAATTTAATGGTTTTCAGACTGTCCGGATCATCTACCCTAAGCAATAAAAATAATACTGGAAAATAGTAACTTTATGGCACCTGCCCTCCATTTATGTACACTTTCTTATTTTCACTTACACTTCCACACTAGGACGTTTAGTTTAAAACACATAACACATATTTAAATTTTTTAAAATAAAATGTATTATATTTTCTTTCTGTACATGAATGGGTCGTCGTGGTTCCCTCTGGGGTACGTGAAATCTATTTTGGAGATAACACATCCAATTCAATGAGATGCTTTTGTTGTTGTTTTTTAAAAATATATTTTATTGATTTTTTTTTACAGAGAGGAAGGGAAAGATAGAGAGCCAGAAACATCCATAAGAGAGAAACATCAATCAGCTGTCTCCTGCATGCCCCCTCCTGGGGATGTGCCCGCCACCAAGGTACATGCCCTTGACCGGAATCAAACCCGGGACCTTTCAGTCTGCAGGCCAACAGTCCATCCACTGAGCCAACCCGGTTTAGGCTCAATGAAATGTTTTAATCTCCCCTTTAACTCTCTTCCCAAAGGAAATCTCACCTTTTCCCCAACACTTAGGAGGGCATGATTCCTTTGGGGAAACTTAGGAGTTTCCCGCTGCCACATCCCAGATGGCCGAAGGAGGGGCTCCCCTACAGAGCAGCACCTGCAGTTTGGGCCAGAACTGAGCCTGGCTCCGGGCTCGGCTCTCCCCGGGGCGCAGCTCGGTCTGAGCGCCAGCCAGCGCTGGGAAGACAGCAGGAAGGCCCTTGAACTGCCACTGTAAATATTATCGTTGCCTCTGGTATGCAGAAAAGCAAGAGGTGCAGCCTCGGCGGCTTCCAGGTGGCAGACGAACAAAAATGAGAGCAGGTGGGAGGAGCGGGCGAGGTGTCTGGGAAAAAAAGAGATGAATAAAACCTCACCAGTGTGCAGTGTTTACTGTAAACAGCTCAAGGTTGTTTGGGGAAGGGAGAACTGTCAACAGAGATCAGTGGCTGTGGGAGCAGGTGTTTCGGGGGGAGAATAGAGAGGGGATCAGGGATCAGACCCTGATTGCGGGCGTCACACTGAATGTCAATGCGCACCAGCGGTGCCCCTGCCAGGGGGTAAACACCCCGTCTGAAATCCCGGGTTGCCACGATGTGTAAATACTTCCAGGCCTTAGATGATTTCCTCAATTCGTCAGCAGTTTCTCCAAAACACACAAAGGCTAGTGGTGGAATTGGTTTGGGGCCAGGAATCCCTTAACGGACAAAGAATGCAGAAAGTCCTGAGTAAGATTAAAAAAAAAAAATTGCAGGCACATCTTCCCTCCCAGCCATCTCAGGATGCTCAAAGAATAGGCCTGAAAATGCTTCTCCGTGCAGGTTTCAGAAAAGCCTCTGAGACAGGTTATCTGTCAGCAATTACGCGGGTGGGGGATGGAGGAACTTTCTGGTAATTGGGAATGACCTTTCTCCCTCCTCCCCTCCTGCACTCTGTCGGCTTTTCAGTGACAGACTAACCTGGACGCTGAGGCCAGATTTAAAAATCACTGTGGCTTTGGCCCGGCTGGTGTGTGTCTCAGTGGTTGAGTGTCGACCTGCGAACCGGGAGGTCACGGTTTGATTCCCAGGCAGGGCACATGCAGAGGTGGCAGGCTCAGTCCTCAGCAGGGGGCGTTCAGGAGGCAGCCCATCCATGATCCTCATCACTGATGTTTCTCTATCTCTTTTCTTCTCCCTTCCTCTCTGAAATCAATAAGAAATATATTCAGAGATGAAATTACTATGGCTTTTAACCTGACCTCTTACTGTTTGGTAATGAAAGAACAGTGTTCCCTTTGAAGTGAGAGATCCATGTTGGAAGCTGCGCAGGGCAGGGTCTCCAGGGAAAGAGGACAGCAGTCAGAGGGGAAAAGATTGGGGTTCCAGTCGGGGGGCTTAAATTATGGCAGGTGGTGTTTGGTGCCTGCCTGAAAGAATTTTCCTGACTCCCTGATTCCAGAAGCAGGCCTAGAAAGGGGGTGTGCATTCCAGGTGTGGACAATCATCATACGCCACTTTTCCTGACAACAGTGATCGGTCCCAGGTTGAGATTATGATCCAAATAGGCCCTTGCTGAGGTCGGGTGTATAAAAGGAAGTACGCTTCCGTGGTGGCTAAACGGGAAGGTATGATTTGGGACTCGTGGACACCATGCTATTTCCTGCTACATGAAGACTAGGGTGAACTCCAGAGACAGGCAGAGATGAGAGATGGATGGAGGCCTGTGTGGGGAGAGAGCAAAATCCTGGGAGTGTGGAGTCAACCATGACTCTCCTGGAGGCCTAGGTGGAGTCCGTCCTCAGCCAGCCCTTTCATCTCCACCGGTGAAATAGCACCAGATCCTCCTGCTGTGATGAGGTCTCGCCCTCTCTGCCATGACAACCTCAAGTCCAAACAGCATAGTGTCTCCCTGGAAAATTCCAGTAGCTTTTTTACCTGTCCTGTTCCGGCTTTCCCTCCCACAGTTGGTTTTCCATAGAGCAAAGAGGTCATGTGGTTGTTTGCCTGCACAGTTTCGAAACACTTATTTCATCTGTTAGTGCTCTACTCCGAGCCTCCAGAGGATTTCCATCTCACGGAGAGCAAAAGCCGAAGTCTGACGGTGGTTTACCCTGCAACCTACTGTCCCCTTCCTTCTTGGAACCTGTTGGTCTCTTTGCTCTCCCACGCAATTCCCAGTCCTCTGACAAGACTATTTTTTTATTTTTATTTTTATTTTTTGGCACACTGCAAGTGTGGGCAAAAGTAGGTTTACAGTTGCGAGTATGTAAAAACAGTTTATCCTTGTATTAGTGTTTATTCTTGTATTATATATTTTCCATACTTTCCTGCTACCTGTTGATTTAGAATGTCTCTAAGTCATTCTATAGCTTACTGAGCCAGTTATCATTGTCCTCCTGCATTTTAAAAATATCATACACATATGTGTATATGGACCAGTAGTTCTCATATTAGTTTCTCTCCCAATCCGTGTCCTAGTGACTTTATGCCCTATCCTCTTTTTACTGGGGATTCAGATGAGAGTGGACTTAAATGAATGTGTTCAAGCATCATCCTCATGGAGGAGTCTGAGATCTCACCATCTCCATGAGGATCATAGACCACCAGCTACTTCCATGCGACAGAACATGTGTGTGACACTCTCACAATGCTTGTTTCATTGGCTTTTTCAAGCTGGTTAGACAGGTCATGGGGTCTTCGGGTACCCAGAGCATCGATGAAGAATGACAGGGACACAGTAAGATGCTGTGTCAGGACCACGTGGCAGGTCTGACTTCTGACCCAGTGCCATTTTGAGTTTTCAGAGGTGTCCTGGCTCAGACTGAGGAGACGCCCTGCCTCTAGGAAGGATGGTGCTCTCGGTTCCTCCAGAGACGACAGGAACCCAAGCTTCTGTCCATCACCTTCATTCCAAACTGAAGTTCACGGCCTGAGTCTACGGAGAAGACAAACGGAAGAGGGAAGTCTGATATCAAACTCCTTTAGTCCCTTCTGGCCTTTCTTTTTCTGCTCCAACTGCTAAGCTCGCTTCATGTTAAAAATCTTCTTTTGGCCTCCCTGTATATATTCATCTCTTCATTTTTCTGTTGTTTTCCTTGCTGTATACATGGACCCTGGAACATAAGGAGCACCCACCCAATGCTGGCCTTCCTCAGCTCTGCCCTTCACTCTGTCGGCTCTCTCAGAGGCCTTCCCAGATACCAAAGCCTACACATTACTTCTTATGCATCAGCTAGTTTGAGTTGTGTTGGAGTGACGCCATTTTTAAATCTGGAAAATTTGAGCAGACCTGTAAATTTTTAAAGATGAAATATATCAATACCCCCCCTCCCTCCAGGTTTTTGATGTTGGGTCAACCTAAGTGCTCTGAAGATGCCAATAGTTTAACCCCCAAAATCTTAGAGCTTGTTATTTATCAGAGTATTGTTCATTCTTAAGTTGTGTGCTCTCAAATTTTTTATTACATCCACAAGCTTGAGCCTTGGTATGTCATAGGGTCAGCATTCTCCAATGGGAAGTTATATCTGACATCAAACTTAATTCAGTAAGCAGATGGGGTTTCATAGAAAAAACAGTCTGTCTAGAGTCCCATTTTCAGATGGGTAACTCTGGCAAAATGAGAAATGGTGTGGTGTTGACATTCCATCTCTCTATCTTCTGGATGGTGTAGGGCTCAAGTTGGATGACAACAATGGTTGTCAGGAATCATCTACTTTTAGCAATTGTTGTGTTTTCTGTTACTTCCTCTAGGTTGAACACCACTGGTCGTCCATCTTTGCTGTGGGTTGGAATCTCCTGCACCAGCTCTTACCTTCCCATGTGGAAGATGAAGGCATAGATTTCTCTTCCCATCACTGCTCACTTCTCCTGATATAGTGGCATCATACTTTTGATGCTATCATAGCAGATTATCTTAACTGGATCCCATAAATACTGCTTATGGCTGAGCTATGTGGCATACTCCCTATGTGGTTCTTCTTTCCTTTCTGTTATTCTTTCTTTTCTTAACTCTATTCTTGTTTCTACATTGTAATATTTGTTGTTATCTCTGTGAGAATAGTCATTATCATTTTTCATTGTTTATTTTGAGAAGGGTGGGGAGTAACTCTCATGTCCTTGCAGAGTTTCTGTTTGCTCCAAGTTATTTTTTTTTCTGTTTGTTCTAGAATCTCCTTTCATATCTAAGACTTGCCTCATATGTCCTGTGATCATTGGCTGTTTGCTCTTTGGCATTAGAGGGGGAGCCATGTACACGGGGGCATATTTGCTAGGTCACCATACATTTCCACAGGAAACTCCAAGGCCAGTATCTTTGGGTCTCTTCTCTCAAGCTGAACATATTCCCCAGAGAAGAATCTTCATTTCCTGTTTAGAGAGTCTGACACTGAATTCCAGAATTTTAGGAATAGAGTGGGCGAGAAGAGTTGGGGGTATTTCAGTTAATCCTCCAATGCTCCACCAAGTACTCTTGGCCTCAGCTGGTCTGGTGTTGCCCAATCCTGTTTTGTCCTCCTTCCAGAAAAGGCTCCAATCATCTGGGGTTGGGGGCAGGGAGGGACGAGTTCTCACTTGTGTGGGGCTGGTGAGGGGACCTGTGCATCTCACTGCTTTGTAAATAGACTTTTTAACCAATAATCTCCTTTCAGCCCCTGTTCACCTTCATGGCCAAAGGCGCTACCAGTTCCTGAGGCTTCTCAAGGTCTCAGATGCAAACTGATTTGTTCCTCAGCTTTCCTGCTACCTGTTGACTTCGAATGTCTCTAGCTATAGTTTACTGAGCCAGTTATCATTTGTCCTCCTGCAGTTTAAAAATATCACACAGATATGTGTGCATGGACCAGTAGTTCTCATATTAGTTTCTATCCCAGTCCCTGTGTCCTAGTAACTTTATGCCCTATCCTCATTATATTGGGGGTACACACAAAGGGGACTTAAACAAGTGTGTTCAATAATTATCCTTACGGAGGAGTCTGAGCTCTCACCATCTCCATGAGGATCATAGACCACCAGCTACTTTTATTCGACAGAATATGTGTGTGACGCTCTCACAATGCTTGTTTCATTGGCTTTTTCAAGCTGGTTAGACGGGTCATGGGGTCTTCATATACCCAGAGCATCGATGAAGAATGACATGGACATGGTAAGGTGCTGTGCCAGGACCACGTGGCAGGTCTGACTTCTGACCCAGTGCCATTTTTAGTTTTCAGAGGTGTCCTGGCCCAGACTGAGGGGACGCCCTGCTGCTAGGAAGGATGGTGCTCTCGGTTCCTCCAGAGACGACAGGAACCCAAGCTTCTGTCTCTCGCCTTCATTCCAAATTGAAGTTCACAGCCTGATTCTACAGAGAAGACAAATGGAAGAGGGAAGTCTGATATCAAACTCGTTTAGTCCATTCTGGCCTTCTTTTTATGCCCCAACTGCTAAGCCTGCTTCATATGAGGAGCAGGTAAATGCAGGGATGACCACATTTGTATGAGCTACGCAGGATGATAAAAGGCACGGGACTCCTGGTACTGGAGGAGTGAGTGAGACAGTGAACTTTGTTCCCGGCTGGAGAAAGAGGCCATATCGAAACTGGAAGAGGCCTGCGGGATGGCCTTTGGCAACCAGAGCTCTTAAGTAGTGAGGTCAGAGGTCCGGCTAATCGTGGAAATGCGAGCCGTCCCCACTGACCCAGAAATCCTTGTAATCCATGGCCTCGGGACAAATAGGGAAGGTAATTTGTGCAGTTGCTCTTTGGAGAAAGAAGGCCTGACCACCTGCTAGTGCACATGCCTACAGCGAGCTTCTCGTGAGACTTAGGGACACTGGCCCAGGCCAGCTCTCTGGCCAGAAAATGAAAGGAGACCCAACGGTATAAAGAAATCCAGCATGACAAGGAATGGGTTAAGTCTGACGAAGCGTAGTCAGAAAGCTGCTCTGTTGGTCTAGTTTGGTGCGTTCAGATCTGTTCTGTAGATCTCTAAGGCAGTCCATTCCCCAGTGCTGGGGGCACTCACAGGCCAGTCCAGCGACTTTGTCACTGGTCGTAGTAAAAAGTCCTCTGGCTTCTGAAAGTCCCCAGACAAGTCTCATTTCAGAAGTCAGCCATTCCCATCATTAAAAACTTCATGCAAAGGTCAGCATTTCTCCCCTGGCTCTGTCCCTGCCTCGGGCTCCAGGTCTGACACTGGGATTTTCTCCTCCTCTTCCCGCCTTGTGACACTGCCTCTGGCTTCGCTGGGGGCAGGAACTGGGTCAAGGAAGGTGTCAGAAGGGACAGAGGCCTTTCTTGAGGGGCACAGATGTAACCAGGCAGTGGGTTACGCATGGATGTGACCGTGACCAGGCTGCTTCTCTCTTGGATCCTTTCTGCTCGTGGCGAGGACAGAGCCAATCCTCAGGATTCCTCCTTTGGTCTTGGCACCTCTGTGCATCGACCCCTCTGCTGGACCCCAGTGGCTCCTCCATGGCCTGCTTGTGGCTATGGGCAGTCCTTCCTTCCTCAGCACAGTCCTAATTCTCTCTCCTCCTGCTCCTCCTGCTCAGGTCAGTGCCTTCCACACTCCAGGGGATCAGTCACGTTACAAACTCTTCACCCTGCTTCCCTCTGTTCCCACAGCACCTTGTATGACCTGGAGGAGGAGAAGTCCTTTCTCCTTCCTGGGGGTGAGAGGGAAGGAGCAGTTCCTGATGACCTCCTGGCCTCTCCTGTCTGTGCAGGTGATGGTGTTTGACTCTTTATTTTATTTTATTTTATTTTATTGTGTTACATGTATACATATCTCCCATTGCCCCCCTCCCTCCCAGGCATACCCCACCCTCAGTGTCTATGTTCATTGGTTATGCTTATATGCATGCATACAAGTCCTTTGGTTGATCTCTTATTTACCTCACCTAACTTTAATCTTCCTGCTATAATTTCACAGTCTGTTTGATGCTTTACTGTCTCCGTATCTATCCTTTTATTCATCAGTTTAGAATGTTCTTTATTATCCACAAATGAGTGAGATCATGTGGTGCTTCTCCTTCATTGACTGGCTTATTTCACTAAGCAGAAGGCTCTCCAGTTCCATCCAGGTTGCTGCAAATGGTAGAGTTCCTTCTTTTCAATGGGTGCTTTTTCTTGAGTCCTGCATTGACTTGGAACCTAGTGACTTGTTTTTTTGACCTTTAGGACTTATAGTAGCTTGAGAAACATCTCCCCAAAGATACCAGGTCCTGATGATGCCCAGAACCTGTGACTGCCACCTTCTATGACAAAAGTCATGGTTCATCGAAGGATGTTGAGATGAGATTATCCTGGATTACCCAGGTGGATAATGATAAATCTTCCTATAAGAGCAGGACAGGGGCGATTTTGACACATGGAAGAGGCACAGGCAAGGTGCCCAGGAGGCAAGAATGAGAGACCTGCAGCCACACATCACAGAATGCCAAGGCACCCTCAGAAGCTGGGAGAGGAGAGGAGCTCATTCTCCCCTGGAGCCTCCTGAGGCAACACGGCCCTTCCCCTTTCTGAGGCTTCCATCGCAGCCCAGTAACCTGATGTGGGACTCTGGTCTTCAGAGCTGTGAGTGAATACATTTCTGTTGTTTAAAGGCATCCAGTTTGGGATGATTTGTTATAACAGCTTAAATGACACTAACACAGATGCCCCAGCCACAAGTCAGACAGGGAGAATCCCATTTTAAATCCTGCTGTAAAAAATAATTTAAAAAACGATCTCAATGCCTCTGAAATGGGCCAGTTATCACTCTGGCAGCTCATTGTTGATGTATTCGACTTTTAATGCATGCAGGTTGGCCTGAGGGACACCGTTTGACTGGTGGTATGTCTGCATTTGTTGTCGCCTTTGTCAACAACAGGGGGGCTCTCCTGTAAGTGCTTTGTCCTTTCTGGCCTCTGGCTTCTTTCTGTGGCATTGTGTCTGCAGACAGACCTTCTTAATGGTCCCATTCTCCCGTGGCATCCTTGACCCAGTTATGTTTGAAAATACCTGCCTGCACATGTCTGTTTCTTTCCTTGAGAGGTTGAATCTTAATCCCCACCCCCAGGGGAACTTCAAGAGATAACATGGAATAACATGGAACAACGTGCCCCATGCACTCGCTGCCCAGGGAGGAGGATTCCCTTGCTGGAGATAAGAGACGTGATTCATACTTTGACACTCGATCGGTTCCCAGACCTGGCATCCTTGTTGTCGACTCATAGAAACTTACTATTCATAATAGAATTCGAACTTTTGGAGTCCAACCCCTAGAGCAGCGGTTCTCAACCTGTGGGTTGCGACCCCTTTGGGGGTCAAACGACCCTTTCACAGGGGTCGCCTAAGACCATCGGAAAATGCAGATATTTACATCACGATGCATCACAGTAGCAAAATTTCATGGTTGGGGGTCACCACCCCATGAAGAACTGTATGCAAGGGTTGGGCCTTAGGAAGGTTGAGAACCACTGCCCTAGAGTTTATAGGTGAGGCCCCTGAGACCTGCTCAGTTCATGGGATGACAGGCAGTGTCCAGCCAGTCACTCCATGCCGGCATATTCTGCCTGTCACCCTTCTCTCCCCCACATTCATTTCCTGGTCTCTGAGGAGGAAGCGAAGGTGAAGGCTGGAGTATCATTTGTTCACTCAACTAACAGTTGCTAGGCAGCTCCCACACGCAAGGTGTCTTGCTAGATGCTGGAGTTATGAACATCAGCTAAACTGTTCCCAACTAGTGAGCAATTAGTCAGCCTGGTGAGCTACCCACTCCCCTTAGACCCCCCTCTCAAGGAGAGACTTACATGGAAGTCCACGTCACAGAGACTGTGGGTGCAGCAGATGCCCAGGGAGGTGAGCTGCGGAGAGGGGCTGAGACTGGGTAACTGGGTGTCCCTCGGACTCAGTACCTGTCACCCTGACTCCCCTGGGCATTTAGGAACCTTATGATTCAATAGCATCTCAGCACAAAAGCCACGAGTCTTAAGCCTGGAGACATCTGGCTTGGTTTTTTAATCCTGACTTTGCTGCTTCCAAGTTTTAGGCTCTCATTCAAATTACTTAATCCCTCTGTATCCTCCTCACCAAAATCAGGAAAATAGCTTCTTCTGACGGTTCCTGACTCCTTGGTGGTTGAAGAGACTGAATGAGTTCCTTCCCTCACAGCAGGGCCTGACACAGCTAGCACTCGGGGGCTGTCAGGTGTCCATATGTGTGAGTGAACCCCTTTTCCCTCTCTGCTGTCCCACATCACTGACCTCATTCTTCAGTCCGGGTGGCAGATGCCAGCAGAACATACCTGGATGTTTAGGAAAATCCTACTCGATTTCAAAGCACTTTGGCAAACGATCATACAAGTCCTGCCTTCTAACGGACATGACTAAACTTCGACAACCCTGGACGCTGGTTGGAGCAAAACCTGGACAAGGGGAACAGAAGGGACATCATGGGGAAGGGAGGGGAGGAAGGGGGGAAGAGGAGATGGGGGAGAGGGGTGCTCATCTCACTCTCCCTGGGAACGAACTTCTCTTTACCAGTCAACTACCAAAGAGTGAGGAGGTTATTTTATTGGGGGCTCTGTAACTGCCACTAGGAAGGCGTTTTCCTGCTTGCTGAGTCCTCAGCCAAGATCCATAAAAGCATGAATGATGAAGGCTAGAGGGGCCCCCAAAAAACGGGAGAGGAACTGTCTCTTTGGGGCTGGGTAGGAGTTGGGGAAGAGGGGGGGAAAGAAACAGGAAGGGAGGCAGGCTTAAACAAACGCTGGGGTGAGAGGCTGCATGCGTCTTCTCACTGAGGACGGAGCTGTTCTGTGGCTCAGGCCCCGGAGGCCCGCATCCTGGGCAGCAGCGAACAGATGGGGCCTGGAGGGCCTGCAGATAAGGCTGGGGGAGCGTTCGCTGGTGGCAGACGCAGCTGAGGCTGGTGGCCACCTGTGCTCTGGCGTCCCCGGTGCCCACCTGGCCCATCTGCATTTACTCTGTCCACCACTGACATCTGCGAAGCCAGGCGCTCCGGATCAGGTTGCGGAAGGAAGGCTGCCAGCAGACCCAAGGTAGGCGCGTGCTCCTCTTCTGTTCACATGGTAACCAGCCGTGCAGTCGGTGGCAGGCCTCCCGAGTTGCAGAAACTGCGAGGAAAGGGAGATGAGCTGAGCGTTCCCAGTTCTTCTGAGGATGCCCTCGCATCTATCTGTGTGTTCGAAACCTGGTGCGTGAGCCCAGCCAGGGCGAGGAGGAGGGGAAAGAGGCAAGAAGGTTGTGGGGAAAGGCGTGCCTCCAATCCCCCACTCTGCTGGGAGAGCGTCAATTTCATACATTAAAACAAACAAGCAAACAAAAACCATGGGAACAGCAGCTGATAAACCAACACGGAGATTTATGTATTGGCTATGGACAATACCCCAGGCATTAGATCTACAAATTTCCATACACTCTCTCAATGCTGCTTCCTCTGCACCCTGCCACTGATAAAACCCAGGCTCGCCGAATTCAAGGTCAAGTAGCTGGATTCAAACCAAGCCTGTTCTACTGCCAAGGAGGGGTTTTCGATCACCCGTGGCTGCCAGGGCTGCTGCTGGACTGGTGAGGGCAGCTGCTTGAGGCTGCCTATGCCTGTGGCCCTTCTGAAAACACTGACTGCTGAGGTGAGGCTTGGGGATCTGCCTCAGCAGGGATTTTATTTTTAAAAATATATTTTATTATTTTTTTACAGAGAAGGAGGGGGGGGGGGATAAAGAGTTAGAAACATCCATGAAAGAGAAACATGGATCAGCTGCCTCCTGCACACCCCCTACTGGGGATGTACCTGCAACCAAGGTATATGCCCTTGACCGGAATCAAACCTGGGACCCTTCAGTCCACAGGCCGACGCTCTATCCACCGAGCCAAACCGGTTTCGGCTCAGCAGGTATTTAAAGCCCTGCTGGGGAGTCTGATGCTCAGCAGGATCAGGGGCCAGACCACCGCACCACACTCCCCTCCCAGCAGCACTTCTGTCTCTTAGAGCAGCACCCAAGGGTGTTCCATGCACTAAACCCACCTTGACCTATTAGGGTTCCCTTTATCCTGGACCTCTGAGTGTCCTTGGAAGGACTTTGGTGGCACCCAGTCAGCCTGCTTCCTGCTGGGTCCCTTGCACAGCTTCCTTAGAGATGGGCACTGGCCTCTCTATACACTCGCTCAGGGATTTCTTCCTTTGAAGAACACTCCCGTAACCGCGGCTTCGGGTCTGACAGTGGTTAAAACGTACAGTGGTACCTCGAGATACGAGTTTAATTCATTCCATAACCTTGAGGTGTGGGAAACTATGAGACGCTCGATTCGGGTAAACTGGTGGGTCGTGTGCAGCCGGCCGATCCGTGCGATGACTCCTATCTCAAATGTTGCTCGTATTTCAAAGCAAAAATCACTCGCTCGACTGCTCGTATCTCAAAAATTTTGTATGTTAGGGCATTCTTATCTTGAGATACCACTGTACTTTACATATACAGTCAGTTCTAGTTATTGGTGGGAGTTATGCTCTGTAAAGTCTCAGCCAATACTAAGTTAGCGAAACCGAATGGCTGCTCCTGGGGAAGATTCAGGGTTAGGTTCCTGCGAGCCTCTGTCACATTTTCATCAACCGGCCCCTGCCTAACTTTTTTACACATGTTTCTGTTTAAAGGCGCCTTATGTAGTAGATACTGTCGACTCATTAATGTTGAACTCACAGCCAACAGCACTCTAGCTCATCCCTGAACAAAGCTTATCTAACACATTTTCTTTGGAAGGCCCCTCACAGCCTTTGCTCTAAGAACACTAGGTAGCACCTTCCAGCGCTTTCCTTGAGGGCCGTGGTAAACTATGGAATCACTAACGAAAAGCACAAAAAATGTGAAAGCCTGGCACGAAACACACTTTGGAAAGAATACATGTTTGCAGTCTGAGGTCTAAAGCATGAAGGCGGAGTGTGGCCTTGTCCCACCTCCCCTGGAACGGTGGATGGGGAGACTCAGTTCTTCACTCTGTGCGTGTCTTAGGATGACAGTGAAAGGTCATGAGTACTGATTTGGGACTTACAAATACATGTTTGCTAATAGGGAGATTTGCAGAGTGTGAGGAAGGACTGTATTAACTCGTCCCGACCCCACGACAGCACCCTGAGGTAGGCTATATCACTGCCCTTCTCAGTCCTGACCACTTTTAGAAAATGAATTACAAATGTGTCACTCCCCTTTTAACAGATGAAAAACTGAGTCACAGAGAGGGTAACACAGCCAGTAAGTGACAAAGGTCACCGTTAACCCTCATAACCATGCTCGTCTTTCCTGATTGTAAGCTTATCTCCGTGGACTGCAAGGCTGACCAAACTTAGAACTTGCCCACCTGAGAAGTGCTGATAGAATCAAGACAGGGAGGAGATGAATGATTTTGCTTAGTTGTAGGCACTCCTGGATATTCATTAGGCCTACCTGGATCCTCTCTAATTTGCATTTCTCCTAGTATGTTCCAGGATCCTGGTATAAGAACCATTTGGCATAAGGCAGATTCTCAGAGACCCTAACGTCCCTGGTGTCAGGGAAAGGCTACATTTTTAGTAAATTCCTCGTGGATGTCTGATGTCTCAGGATTTAAAAAGCACTCTCCAAAGTTCCGTACCATCGTGAACAAAAATTACACATAAAAATATGTATTTGTGAAATTTGTAGCATTCAGAGTTCCTCAGACTGTTTTTTAAAGGCCATAGGGTTGGTTGGTTTGTTTTCTTAATAGGATGGTGGGAGAAAATGGGTATAATAAAGATGATTGGAAATTCAATTAAAGCCGAAACCGGTTTGGCTCAGTGGATAGAGCGTTGGCCTGCAGACTGAAAGGTCCCAGGTTTGATTCCGGTCAGGGGCATGTACCTTGGTTGCGGGCACATCCGCAGTAGTCGGTGTGCAGGAGGCGGCTGATCAATGTTTCTCTCTCATCGATGTTTCTAACTCTCTATCCCTCTCCCTTTCTCTCTGTAAAAAAATCAATAAAATATATTTTTTAAAAAAGAAAGAAAAACAAAAGAAAATTCAATTAAAAATTACAAAGAATTTTAAAAAATGAGTTGCTTCAAGGTTTGCATAATAGCAGAAGTTAAAGAAAATTTGGTTTACCCAGGAAGCATGGATTCTTACCTACCCCAAACTCCCAGAACACTTCAGCTCAGGAAGCAGCAGGTGTTACTCCTTCTCTGCTTATTCCTTTCCCAAGATCTGGCCCTCCAAAGAAATAAAGTACAGGTTTCCTTGAAAAGAGCAGAGAAACTAGATTAACACACTGATGTTCCTTCCAGAAAACCAAGCATTTTAAAAATAATGACTGGCTGAGTGACTGTCACCCCCATGTGTCCATTGATCGAAATCCACTTACATTCTTGTAATTTATTACTAATAAATCATAGTTCAATAAGATACACAGAAGTAAAAAAATTAATGACCGCTTTTGCATAATTCTACTCCTTAATTTCTCTTCTTCCTGACTTATCGCAGAGGACAAGATCTGTGTGTGCACCAACATTCTTTTATTTTTGGATTTTTGTTCTCACTTGTTTGGTCCTGTGCAGAAGTCAAAGGAGTAATAGCTAGAGGGGCTGCAGAGACACTCACCCGCTCAACGTTACTTCTGGCAAGAAAGGATGGGCACGGACTTGCCGTGCCCGCTGCCGGGTTCCTTTTTAAACCCGGAATGCGCTGTGATTCTCTCAAAGGAACAGTTACACACCACATCAAAGGGCCTAAGTGGTGCTACCATCCAGGGTTCCAGGCATCTCAATGGTCACAGCCTCTGTGTCCGGCAATCTGGCTTCTGTGAGCTTTTCTGTCCAGGTGGCAACCAAATGACCTCATCTTTCCCTGTTATACCGGTGCACCCAGCCAGTTTGGAAGAGAAATGGGTGAAGGAAGACTGGGCAATCATCTGTGATCATAAACTGGGCCTAAAGGGCTCGGAAGGATGGACACCGATGGAGCACGTTTTCATGTCCTCCTCTCCTTAGCAACAATGGCTTGGGAGATGAACAAATAGAACAGGCTGCTTTTCATTCACGTACAGAAGGAAGACCACTCGCCGTGGCTCATTCATAGGACAGAAGGTGGATGCTGACTTGTCTTCTTTTCCTGGGAAGGAAGCACACGCAGCGGTTGGGTTACTGACTAGGGTTCAGGAATGAGGACAGTACTGTGGGTTTCGTGACAGGGAACCTAGTCCCCAACCAATGAGCTTCTTCTGAATGTATTGCTTTTCTTGGATGAAGGGATTCAGTCTCTGGCATGTTTGGGTACATTATTGAACAAGGCTGGCCATATGGCGATGATAAGCCTAATTACCATGTCCAATGTGTTACCCGAATCTCTGTCCCTTCTTGCTCTGAGAAGGGTAAGCCTTCTGATAGCCATGAACGTAGCTGGCCTGTCAGAATAGAACATCAAGTGCAACAAAGAACCTTAGATTTCCAATCCTTCCCAAGACCGGAAAAGCAGTATGAGATGTTGCTTCAGAAACGGTTCACACGCTTGTTTTCATGAGGACAGTGACCCCCTCTTGAACTCAGGTGTTCTGCAAACCTGTGTGAGAAGTCTCAGACTCTCAGAGACGTTGCATGATCTGATAGCTTTGAGGGAATTAAAAAGGACTTAAATGAAAGTAGATAATTAGCTATTGTACAAGATGTCAAAATACATGAAAGGTTTTCAGTTGTCTCTGGGTGCCGAGGTAGCACATTGGTAAGATGTGGATGTGTGTGTGTGTGTGTGTTGGTGCTTGTCTGTCTGCTTGTTACTCTGCTACACATTGTTTAAGCCCTGATTCAGTCTGTTAAAACGTAGACAGTAAGGAGAACAGAGCTTTTCCGCTGAGGTGTGGGGCCACCCCTCAGCTTTGAGGACCACAAATGGCCCCTGGATTAGCCGACTGTGAGAAAGCAAACCTGCGGAAAGCACAGGCCAGGGCTCGTCTCGCAACAGCTTGGCAGTCCCGACGCAGAGTGCGCTCCGTGTAACCACTCCCTTTCGGGAAATGCCAGGGCCACGCAAGCCCTCAGCCTGAAGAAAAATTACCAGCATTCCTGTCAAGAAAGAAGGGATGAATGCTGCTGTCAATTCAAAAGTTGAGCCTATTACATGACTACCCACAGCACTGAGCGACGTGGAACGGAATACCTGAGGAACATTTAAGTCACATCCCTGGACACCGCATGATTAAATGTCAAAAAGCATAAACCATCTTAATGGTTCAAGATTCTAAAATAATATTAATATTTCATAAAGGGGCTTTGCACCTCTAGTTGTACCAACCTTTATCCTTTAATTGAGTGAATAATGTCTTCACCGGATATGCATTACTCTTGGTTGGGGTCCCTCCCAAATCTGGGGCCTTGGCTTGACCCACTGGGTTGACTGTGCTCAGCTCCACTGTCCCAATCTCTAGCAGGCCAGTGCCATATCTTTTTACAGTGTCATGGTGAAGGCAGAGAAACTGGAAATAGAAATGAAAATTTCAAGCACTTCGAAGCCCAGGCTAGCAACTGTTATATTGTCTCTTCCACTGCGTTGTATTGACCAAAGAAAGTCATTAGTGCAGGTCAAATTTAAGGAGCAAGATAGCTCCATCTCTTGATGTGACTACTGCAAGGTCACATTGCAAAGAATGTGCATGTAGGAAGTGTTGGAGCTATTAAAAAATGCAAAGTAAGATGACAATGAGGTATCACCTCACACCTGCCAGAATAGCTACCATCAACAAATCAACAAAGGACAAGTGCTGGTGGGAATGTAGACTGGTGCAGCCATTATGGAAAACAGTATCGAGTTTCCTTAAAAAAATTAAACATGGAACTGCCATTTGGCCCAGTGATTCCACTTTTAGGAATATATCCTAAGATACCTGAAATATCAATCTGAAAGAATATATCCTGAGATACCGGAAACACCAATCTGAAAGAATATAAGCAGCCCTATTTACAATAGCTAAGATCTGGAAACAACCCGAATGCCCCAAAATAGATGAGTGGATGAAAAAGCTGTGGCATATTAATATCATGGAATACTGCGCACCAGTAAAAAAGAAGGATCTCTCTTACCCTTTGAGACAACATGAAGGGACCTGCAGAGTGTTATGCTAAGTGAAATAAACCAGTCAGAGAAAGACAAGTTATCACAGGATCTCACTCCTATGTGGAATCTAAGGAACAAAATAGATCCAGAGGCATAGAAGCATGGAACCAATATTAGAGGGAAGGAGGTTGTGGGAAGAGATTAATCATGGAAATTACATACACATGGGCATAATCCATGGACACAGACAATAGTGTGGTGAAGGCCTGGAGAGGGGTGGGAGTGGGTAAGGGAGGTCACTGAGGAAAAAATGGAATATCTGTCATACTTCCAACAATAAAGATAAATGAGAAAAACAACAAGGTGCCCACTTGATCTATAGATACTTCTGGTCCGGTGAGAGTAGTGTGTTTTCTTGATTGCGTTTTATCAACAGTAATATGTTGGGCTGTGTGGTTTGAAAATTGAACACTATGAACCTCTGACCAGAAGATCTTCTACTCTACAGTGAGACCCCATCAGGAGCTTCTACAGAAGGGAATGGCATGTGGGGATTCAGGGACCTTGTTGGGGTTCAACCACAAGAGGCCTTTGTGACTCAACGGTGTTGGCCATGAGAAAGAGAGGGGCAGAGGGGACCAGCAGCTGTGCCAGGCACATGCTGCATCGTTGCCATCTCTGCCTTAGGACATCTCTGTTTGAAGTACTGTCTGCTGCCTGCTCCTAAGGAAGGAGTGACTAGTTCCATGAGAGGCAGATTTCACAGTGACAAGAGCACCAGCTCTAACCGAGTTCTAAGATTAGAACTAAGCTAACAGAACAAAGATGTTTGTGTGTATGTTCTGGTCATCATCTGAAACACTCACACACAGGGATCATATTGTTCAAAGCAAATCTCGTCACCCACAGGGCCAGCCACAGGTTGCCTTTCTAGAAGCTTCTTTGTTTCGGAGTTGCTGAGTTATTCAGACTGTGAAAAAGCTAGGCACATGTAAGAACCCCAACGAGTCATCTGTCTAGAACATCTCCTTTTTTCCATCCTTCCTCTCCCCCTTCCCTCCTGTAAAAAAAAAAAAAGACTTAAAAGGGTAAATTTATTTCTTCTATTAATATTCTGGAAAGAAGAGACAGGCTTTTGAAATCCATGTCTCTATGAATGCCAAGAAAAGGAGTACACAGTTGTTATCAGCTCCTGCCATCAAAATTCCTTAATTTAAAGAAGTATTCAGCTGTCTGAAATTAGGTTGCAGACTCTAGGGTTGAATATCACGTGGGTGGAATTGGTTGGTGATATAACACAGCATTTCAGAGCTGATATTTGGCTTGGGATGGGGGGATGTAGACAATGAAGAGTAGAGGACAGCTGGGTTGGGAGAGAGAAGAGGATGTGCTGTGTGTGTGTGTGTGTGTGTGTGTGTGTGTGTGTGCGCGCAGAGGGGTGTGTTAGAAAGGGAAGGACTTGTCCACAAAGCAGAATTCAGTGACACCCATTTCAGACAGGTTGACAGCTACTGCTGCCTCCTTCTATAGCTCCTGCAATAGGTGTCTAGAAGTGGATATACCTCTAAGCATTCTCAACTATGAGACTAACTTCTAGAAGAATCTTGCCATTTGTGACAACATGGATGGACCTAGAGGGCATTGGGCTAAATTAAATAAGTCAGAAAAGAAAGACAAAGGCCATATGATTTCATTTATATGCGTAATCTAAAAAACCCAAATGAATGAATAAAAAAAACAAAACAGAAACAGACCTGTAGATATAGAGAACTAGCTGATGGTTGCCAAAGGGCGGGGTGGAGGGGGTGATGGGAGGGGATAAATGGGAATAAAAACAGTATTTTTTAAAAGGTGTTTATTTTTTTTAATTGATTTTTAGAGAGAGGGAAATGAAGAAGAATGGAGCGATAGAAACATCGATGAGAGAGGAACAACATCGATTGGCTACCTCCTGCACACACTGGAAATCGAACCAGCAACCTCTTGGTTCCTGAGTTGACACTTAACCCCTGAGCCACACAGGCTGGGCCAAAAAAGGATTTTAAATAAACAACAACAACAACAACAACACAGTATCCTGAGAACAGGCTTTCTAAACAAACAAACAAACAAATAAACCCAAGCAGGCAGGTTCCTCAAGTAGCTTTCAGCAATAAGGCAAAGCCTCTCCTATACAAAAACAACAACGAAACCCCACAATATTCTTCCTACGTGTTAATTCTTAGAACATTGTCATGATGACTTAAATTCCAAAATAAATAAATTAAACAATAAAAAGTTATTTCCAGTAGTAAATTAATTATCTACAACTGATCTTGTCTAAAGTAGTATGTTGAAATGTATAAGCACAGATAACTTATTTTCTTCAGTAGATGTTTGTAAATATACACAAAGCACATAAATGGCTTCCCAGGGTGTATCTATGTGCAGACCTAAAATAATTGCATAAAATCCATATTTATTGGTGGCCTATGGACCTGCATATCCACTGTGAATACATTTCACAGTGTACATAACTTGCAAGGGCAGTCTGTGTTTGAGCACCACTCGTTCGTTGGCTCCACCGATGGGTTTTGAAATGATATACTGATGAATAAATAATAAGAAGACAATGCAACAAAGAACTCCCTTTTTATTCAAGAAAAGACATTTTTTTTGGAGCCTCCAATACACGCTCTTTGCAAAAATACATATTTTAAAACCTCATCTTGCATTTCCTGACACCTCAGACGAACCCAGAGAGACAAAGTACTAGACTCCTCGGAAATCCCTGTCACTTTGTTAGAAATCTCGAAGACAAGGCCTGGTAAGGCGTAAACATGACAGCTAATTTCAACAGCTACTGTCAACCGCTGCATTTCATTAACACGAGGAGCTGAACTGGGGATCCAATCCCCCCGACTCGGGGTGAATTAATCAGCCTGGCTGCCTGTGATGAGGATAGTTCAGGGCGAGCGAATCCCGGGCCACCTGCAGGACACAGAGGCCAGCAGACCCAGGATGTGGTGTGACCTAGGCACTTTCAAGTCGTACAGCCAACTCTTCCGTGTGTTTCCATCTGACGACAGCATTTAGGCGTTTCATGAAATGCCTGGTCCGCTGACTCTTTCAGGAGGGGGGTCCCTTGCAGCCTCCCCAGGAGTCCAGGGGTGTCCCCCGCCTTCCCACTCCACTCCCCACCAGCATCCACGAGATGAGGGGGGGACTGAAATACAGTTTTATTGCTTTCAGAGAGGAATGGAGAGGGGGAGAGGAGAGAGATGGAAACACCGATGATGAGAGAGAGTCACTGAGCGGTTGCCTCCTGCATGCCCCACGCTGGAGATGGAGCCTGCCACCCAGGCCTGTGCCCTGACCAGGCATCGAACCCTGACCTCCTGGTTCAGAGTTGGAGGCTCAACCACTGAGCCACGCCCACTGGGCATAGACCCCGTTTTAAAACGCTTCTTTTGGACAATGGATTGTGCTGGCAGGTGCTGGCTGGACGGCGCACTTTGGTCTGGGACAGGGGTCTCAGCCACGCTGGCTCACCGGAGCCGACACAGAGGAGGTGGAGGGTGAGTCCATGCAGGCCGAGTGGCCTGAAATAAGAACAGCTGCGGTCCCGCACAGAACAGTGCAGCACTGGCTCAGAGGCCACAGAGACCTGGAGGGGCCAGGCTCCGCCTTAACGCAGAAGGACTCTGGGAGCATGGGCTGTGTGAACCGGTGAGGATCTATCAGGAAATACCCAGAATCCTGTTCAGAGTAAAACTATTACATGAAACAATCAAACTTAACAAGCAAATATTCACATGACAAAGATTCACTGGATGCCTCTCCAAGGTTTTTGTGTTTCTTCGGGACATTTGCAATGCAATTGATTAAGCAGTGCCAAAAACCTTCCTCCTTTGTCTCTCTTTTTCATATTTATATATTTTTTTCTGAAATAAACATAGATAGCCGTTTTAAAGGAAAAACCATAGAAGTGGTCTGGAAGTACAGTTTAATGTACAGAAGTGGCACTCCCACATACATTTTCTGAAGTAAATGGCATTCACAGTCTTACTGGGGCTGGCGCCACCTCCACTGGTGGGAGCAGCTGTGCCTTCCCCCCGCCTGACCCACAGCCCTTTGGTGAGAGGAGAAAGCTGAGGTCCAGGGAAGGTCGGCCATGTGCCCGGGGCACAGTCGGAGGTAGAACAGAAGGGCTCAGAACCTGAGACTCCTTACTCAAGGGGGACACACTTAAATGAAGGGATAGTGAGGTTGAATGTAAGCAACAGTTGATGTGAAGCTGGGTTCGTGGATTCTGGAAGCTCTCTGTTGTTATTGGATCAATTATGCCACCCCTTTGGACTTTTTGGGTGATCAGACATAGGTGTGACATCCGTTGGCAAATAAATAATACTGTTACCATCACGTTCATTAGCAGGTACTTGACTTGAATACCTGAAACAGTTGTAATTAAGCCATTCCTTGGGAGAAATTTCAATAATGTGTTCAGTTTTTTTTTTCTTCCTCTTTTTTGTATTGTGTGTGCCAACACTGAACCTGCAGCCGCATTATGTAGCACAAATCAATTCACAACACCTCCAGCCTCCGTTTTCAAGGGGGGAAGAAAGCAATTAAGATTTCGAGCAGGTGCTGCTTTGACTATTAATTACAAACCCCGTGGAACACATTGAAATATGCGGTATAATTCTGCGAAACGTCTCATTTTAAATTGGAAATGTTTCCTCGCTTGTTAGGAGACGGTCTCAGGCAAATGCAAGGTGTAAATATCTTAATATATGCCATAAAGATGTGAGGCTTGGTGGAACTTGAGTTAGGAAATGACATAATTTTATTAAATGACTTTAGGAATGAATAAGAGGTTATGAGCTATTCTAATCCAGCAAACAAAGGAATGTTGATATTTGTAATAAAATAAAATAAAGGCAACCCAAGTACAGAGAGAGGGTGTCTGCTATCCATGGGGGGGGGGGTGGCCCTGGCATGCTCCCGGCTCCCAGGAGGAGGGCGAGAACAATAGGAGGGGAACTGGCATTGCACAGGATGGGGGTGAATCGGCTCTCTTTCAGCCCCAGGTAAGAGCAGGGGGCCCTTCGGCCCGTGAGCAGCTCAGAGCCCCAAATACCAGTTAGTGATTAGAACAGCCCATTAGTGCATCTGCCTCTTTCTTTCCTCCATGGACACAAGCCTTGGGGGAAATAAAGAGTCACAGTATTCACCAATAGGCAAGAGTCAGTCTCAAGTTCAACTGTGAGCTAACCCCAGAATGAACTCACCTGTTAGGTAAATAAACAACCTGTGAGAGACACCAAAAACGCACAAACCAAAGAGTTAAAAATTAAAACAAACACAGAATTGACAGAGCAAAGAGATGGAAGCTTTTAGAAAAGATTATTATGAATGACATACTCAGAGAGGGAATGGAGAGATCACACATCTCTAAGACAAGTCTGGCTCCATGAATAGTAATCAGAGGAAAGGCAAAGGAAATCTTGATTATTGAAATGATTTCAACAGATGGACTAAGAGTAAAAGAGGGACAGCTTAAGAGCAATACACATTGGAGAAGACAGTTCAAAAGGACAAAAAGGCCGAAACCGGTTTGGCTCAGTGGATAGAGCATCGGCCTGCAGACTGAAAGGTCCTGGGTTCAATTCCGGTCAAGGGCATGTATCTTGGTTGCAGGCACATCCCCATTGAGGGGCGTGCAGGAGGCAGCTGATCGATGTTTCTAACTCTCTATCGCTCTCCCTTCCTCTCTGTAAAAAATCAATAAAATATATATTTTTAAAAAAAGGATAAAAAGGTGGAATGTGGGAAAATGAAATTAAAAGTCTTAGAGGACAGCTCTCCAAATTGTAACATCTACCTTAGGGGAGAAAACAGGAAGAAGGAAGAAAAGGAAGTAGCTTAAAAAACAGTACAGGGGTACTTCCCCGAGTGTCATGGTAACACCAGTCGGTTACACTTTTATTTCTGTCCCCAGAAATTAATTCCATCAGCAATTAGCATAAAATAAGTGAATAAGATTCACATGCTAAATATTCTCAGACTGGGTAAAAAACAACAAAACAAAACAAAACAAAAGGTAATTCAACTCACAAGACACATGACACAGAAAGAAATCTCTGGGGGTAGGAATCTTTGAAAGAGATTTGCAAAACAGATGGGAACAAAGAAACCTCAATGTGACAACATTACATTAGACAAAATAGAACTCAAAGTCAAAAAAAAAGAGGTATCAAAAGAAACAAAGAGGGTATATTTAATATTCTGAAGAGGTACAATTAGTCAGAAATTTATAACGCGAATCCTAATGTAGCCAACAGATTGCCTGTGCTATATAAAGCAGTCACTGGTATAAGTACAAACAAAAATAAAACAAAACCCTAGAGGGAGATTTAAAAATATTTGTCATTCAAATGGACAAATGGATACAGATACATAGGATTCAAATGACACAATTAATAAACAAACTAGTATTACTAGTTATAAAAGATTTACACAAAATTATATGTGGTATCTCCCCTAAAAGCTAATAGCTCAATTTTGAAAATGAAATGCATTTTAATAAACACTGCCTTTATTATTATTCAAAATGTGTATGACACCCTAAATATAACACATTTATATTTAGTATGTATGTCCATACTTTTTGGACATACGTAGAGGATTCCTAAAACTGCCTATCCATTAACACAAAGAATATTAAGAATAAATTCTAAAATTCCTGATAAAACAAAAATTAGGCCACACTTACTGAGCACAGTGCAATAAAATCAACAACAAAGAAATAGAAACAACAACCTAAAAAAAAAAATCCAACTGGAATTTTAAGTCTAAATCCTTTTAAATTAACATGGAAATGACTAGCTATTTAAAAATGAACTACAGTCGAAACCCGTTTGGCTCAGTGGATAGAGCGTCAGCCTGCGGACTGAAAGGTCCCAGGTTTGATTCTGGTTAAGGGCATGCATGTATCTTGGTTGCAGGTGCATTCCCAGTAGAGGGTGTGCAGGATGTCTCTCTCTTATTGATGTTTCTAACTCTCTATTCCTCTTCCTTCCTGTAAAAAATCAATAAAATATATTTAAAAAAACAACAACAAACAAATAAAAATGAACTTCATTAAGGAAAACATATCAAAACCTGTAGCGTACAAGCAATGCTCAAAGAAAGCTAGATAGGACTCAATGCCGATTTAGAAGACAAGGCAGGATTTCTTCACTTACAAAGGTCTGAAACGCGACTCAAACTGGCTTAAGGAAAGGACAAACATACTGACTTATGTAGATAAGAAGTCCAGGGTAGACTTTAGACATGGCTCAATCCACATGCTCAAAATATCACTGATGCCTGTTTCTGCTGTATTGCCTTCCTGCTCAGTAGACTCTCCCATGTGACCGCAGTGGTTACCTGACGTGCCTGGAGTCTAGCCTCTGAGTTCAGCAACCAACTGGGAGAGTCCTCACACTGACTCCAATGTGTCCACTTTGGATGAGGCGCAGTTCTGCTCCACTCAAAGCAGAAATACGGGATGGGGGTGGGTGGGGCAGAAAAGACTAATTCAATAGGAAAGATGGAAAATAAACTAAGCTTGTGTTCAAAGAGTGAAAAAGATAAATGTTATGAAAGATGAAAAAGTGGTGAGATTGATAAAGAAAACCAAAACTTAGTACTTTACAAAACAGACCAATTTTTGACAAGTCTCATCAAGAACAAGGTGAAACACGTACATGAGCAAAATTAGGATGGAGACAGGATGAAACTTAAGATATGGATTTCTAAAACTATGAAAGAATACCTTTTGTGATTTTGTTTTAAATAAAATAGAAAATACAAGTGAAAGAGATACTTTACTGTGAAGATAAAAAAAAAAAATTAGTCAAAATTTGGTCTTCTTCCAAAACCTGACATAAACTCATACACACACACACACACACTCACACACACGAAACCTGGCAAAACCAATCAAAGATCTATTCCCAATTAGTGCCACTAGTTTTGGGATTTTGACAACCATATTTTACCAAAATTTCAAGAGGAGATACCTCCAAAGCTTAGAAAAGTGTAGGACCACTCCTAATTCATTTTACGATTTTGGCGTAACTCGGATGGCAAAAGCAGGCAAAGATAGCATGAGAAAGTGATATGCAAATCTCACATATGAGCAAAGGTGCAAAATAAGTTCATCAACAAGATATCTAGGCTTAATATAACACAGATAACATTATATTCACTGGACATAGTCCATTGAAAATGTTCACAGAAGAGTCTTATATTCAATAGAAGCCAAAAATAGAACACTTAAAAATATCCTAATAAGAACGATGGAAGACCCAAGTGGAAAAATCTATAAGGCTTCCAAACGCACATGTATTGATAATGGAATAAATAGAAATAGTCCGAGTTCCTGTACGAGATGAGAAAGTTCCACCATCTCTCCCTTTAACCCCTGTGCTTCTTCTAAAACGAGCTGCCTGAGATGACGTCACCTCCTCACTTGAGAGGGATGGGGCTCGGCCTAGGAAATTTGAGGACGAAGGGACCCTCTGCTTCCTGGGTTCTCTGCAATGAGACAGGTGTGGATGGGTTCTCTTGCAGTTTCTCTCGTTAAATACAGTGGTACCTCGAGATACGAGTTTAATTTGTTCTGTAACCTTGAGGCGTGGGAAACTATGAGACGCTGGAGTTGCCATAAACTGGTCGTGTGCAGCTGGCCAATCCTCGCAATTACTCCTATCTCAAATGTTGCTCGCATTTCAAAGCAAAAATAACTCGTATCTCAAAAATCGCTTGTATGTTAGGGCACTCATATCTCGAGGTACTACTGTACATCCCCTCTTCTTCAAATAAAGTTGTTTCATTCTCCCCAGAAAGCAACGTCCCCATGCCCTTTTTCCTTTCTCCTATTTTCTGCTTTCCAACAAGTACTTGCCTATTTTGAGAGAAGAGGACATTTCTCTCGGGGACAGAATGATTCTCCATCCTGCTCCCTGTCACTCTTCCCCGCTTTGGCTGTTCCTGAAGATCCATGCAGAGCAGGAGGTGGAGGCGGACTGGACCCTTCGTTGCCCCATGGAGCTCCATTTGAGGCAGTCAAGGCCACTCCTGGGCCTCTCGGTCACTCTCCGTCAATGGGTGCTGGCCGTGCTCAGTGGGCAGGAACACCCAGCCAGGAAGGCAGTGGGCACCAGTCTTCCTCTGAGCTTTTAACCCCATGTCCACCTCTCAGGTCCCAAACCCACCCACTGCCAGCACTGAGCTGGGCTCCCATGAGAAGACTGGAACAGGAGGAGGCATGGTCTGTCTGCCTTTACATTGGAATTCCTCCAGAACTACAGGCTGAGGATTATACTTTATAAATACTGTATGCCCCGCTGGGAGAGACGTTAGTTTATGATGGTCACTAATAGTCACTGTCATCGTCACCAGGCATCTGCTCCTTTCTCTTTTCTCCCCCACTAGCTGGTGGCCTCGTTCCTCAAAATTTTCAGTCACTCATCTTTCTTACCCGCTTCTCCGCTTTCTTCCTCACCAGACTCACACCCACACTGCCCTTCCTGCTTATTGTCTATTTTCTTTTTTATTTGTACTTCCCTCTTTTTTCCCCTCCCTGCATTCTGGTCTAACTCAATTCACAGCTTCTCAAACTGGGGACCAATGAAAAGGTTAGACAGGACAAGGGTCTCCAGGTCTGGGCCGTTCTGACTAAACACTATTCAGCTGCAAACAGCATGAACTTGACAGGTAGCCAAGTGCAAAGAAGAAATCAACTGTGTAATTGACCAAGAGTGTAGAGAAACAAGGGCTAAGGCCTCTTCTGGGAAACAGAGCTTTGGATACGAATCCCCTGTCGGCTTTACCTTGCACCAACCTCATTCAGGAAAAGAACACCCTAAGTGGCGAACCCCTTTAGTTCGGTAACAAAGACATTGTCTTCGGATCGTCCCTTCTGCTTTCTTCCTCAATAACCCTTCTCTCAGCCCGCTGTCCCCCCTTCAGGCTTAGCATTTACGGGGGCCCAGAGCCTGCACAAGAAGAGGGCAGGAGGGGAGGAGGCAAGGGGTGGCAAACTCAATACCCACAGGCCCGGTCAGGTGATCGGAGGCTGCGAATGGGCCAGATGGCAAACTGGCAAGTGCATGGGCCATGAAAGGGAGCAGCTGCTACTCAGCTCCCCTGCTTGGTGCCAGGTGGGCATGCGGGCCTCCCTGCCAGCGCCCTCCGTTTGTAAGAAGCAGGGATATCCCGGTGATCAGAAGCATCTCAGGTCACCCACACACTGTAGTTCTCCAGTCAGACCTGGAAATCGGCAGGCGTTAACCCCCCACGGTAGCTCAAACGTGGGGCCTGTTGAAGATGGTTATCTCCCACCTGGGGAATGGTACTCAAAGAGAGGGCAGAGGGGAGCGGAACCCGAGAGCCAGCCCTTCCCCCCTTCTCTGCACTGGACTGGACTCTGCGGAATTGCTGTCTATCACTCAGCTACGGTGTGTCAGGCCCTGCGTTAAGCCCTTTACATGCTTTGTCCCGCAGAATCCTCACAAGGACCAGGAAAGTAGGGTTGCAAGAGAGAGCAAATAAATATACAGGACACAGTTAAGTTTCAAATTTAACTGGACATCCTTTGTTCTATCTGATGACCCTCCATGAGGGTGAAGCACTGTCGTAAATCTCACATACAAAAGAGGCAGGTCACTCGTGAGTTGCTCAAAAGTTATCCTGTTAGCAGAGACCGGTTTGGCTCAGTGGATAGAGCGTCCGCTTGCAGACTGAAAGGTCCCAGGTTCGATTCCAGTCGGGGGCATGTACCTTGCTTGCGGGCACATCTCCACTGTGGAGCGTGCAGGAGGCTGCTGATCGATGTCTCTCTCTCATCGATGTTCCTGACTTTCTATCTCTCTCCCTTCCTCTCTGTAAAAAATCAATAAAATATATTTTTAAAAAAAGTTATCCTGCTAGTTCACAGTGGAGTTAGGAATCAAGATACACACCTAGTTCTGTTCATTCCCTAAGCCCTCACTTAACCGCCTAACTAGCATTTCTCTAGCTTTGGCCCAACGATGTTATGGGCCCAGAGGTTAGAGAGTAATTCACAAATATAAAAAAAATTTAAAAAATTAATGACAATATTAAACACTCACTTACTTCCTAGTTGTGCAGATCAACAGATGGCTCCTGACCTGAATAAACCAATTGTAATAAACCATTTATGAGGCCATCTGGAAATTTTGAACACCGACTAGATATTTAATTACCTTGAGAAATTAAATGTAATATTGGCATGGTGATCTAGTTTTTGTGAAAAAATAGTTCTTGCCTTTAGGAAATGTGTGTTGAAGTATTTACAAATGAAATTATGTCTGGGGTTGGCTTAAAAATAATATGTGGGGGAGTAAGTGAAGGGCAGAAACATGATTGGCCATGAACGGATGACTGTTGAAACTGGGTAATTGGTGTGCATATGGGCTGCTTATACCACCTCTATCTCTCTACTTTTGTGTATATTTGAAAATTTCCATTATGTAAAGTAAAAAATTTCAATCATTTTGCAGCAATAATTGCAACTGTAAGATATTATTGTGAAACTAGAGGCCTGCTGCATAACATTTGTGCATGGGGTGGGGAGGCCCAGCCTGCACCCTCTCCAATCCGGGACCCCTCAGACATCCCTCTCATAATCCAGGACCACTGGTTCCTAACTGCTCACCTGCCTGCCTGCCTGATCACCCCTAAGTGCCCCCTCCCTGCTGGCTTGGTCGCCCCACACAGCCTGCTGGTCAGTCGTTTGGTCATCCCTCATTAACCCCCCTGCCGGCCTTGTCACCCCACACAGCCTGCCAGCCTGCTGTTCGGTCATTACTGTTACTGTGACGGCACCTGGACAATTTGCATATTCCTCTATTCTTAGTATAGATAGACTATTTTCTCAAGTCAGTGTTTATCGAAGTCCAAGTATTCTTTGGGATTTTTTAAAATTATATATATTTTTTAAATAGGTACAGATCATTTTCAAATGTAAGAAATCCCAAATGCTGTTTTATTGCTAAATGTACAGAAATATAATAAGAAGGACTCACTGAATTTTGGGGATCTTGAAAATTTACTCTTTACATGCTCCTATCATAACCATTTTTGAACTTTTATATTTTTCAGTATACAGATACATTATGCAGGTGGTTTAATCTGTGCTGTTACGTTACTAAGAATGATAATAATGATGATAAAATTATTTTTCAATCTGACATTTGACCATGAGCATGTAAACATCAATAGTGCAGGTAGGAGGTTAGGACAAATGTTCTCCTTTCTCTAAAAAATCAGGGACTTTCAAGTTGGATTATATCATAGGGTAGAAATCTATTTTTTGAAGTTAAGGATGAAAACCTTTTTTGAATTTTCACTTCTGTAGGTTGGAGTAAAATTTGCAAACCATGCACACCTCTGTATATACTGTGACGTACGATGGAAAAAAATTCCAAGACTGCTCTCAGTTTTATAAAATACGTTGTCCTGGAAGTATCCCCCGAACTGAAATGGCAGCACTAGGAAGTCTCATTTCCCAAATATGTTGGGCAAAGTGATGATGACTTCAATGGGCTCTGGCTTGTGGGTGACCTCAGAGGAGGATATTACTGCAGATTTTCCTAATAAGAATGTGCCCTGCCCCTTAAACAGCAAGCATTGGCACTGGCCACCTCCCAGGCACATGCCCAGTCATCATCTGTGCACATGCTCCAGCCTTCAGAGGTAGGAAGGTCTTTGTTTCTCCAAGAACTTCTCATAACTGGGCATCATTAACCATCCTGTGGAGAGGAAGACGGAAGAAGACAGAGGAACTGCAGAATGTGAAAGCTGGATGGAGAGAGAGTGTTGACCATGGTAGAGACTGGGTGTCAGAAATTGCTCGCAGGTGGCAGTGGGTGGCATTTGTGCTGTAGTGGCAAATGCTTTCCAACAATGTGGCTGGATATAGTGATCTTGCTGTGGACAGGTGAGCAAGCTTGCCTGAGTGGCTAGAGACCCATAGTTGGTCATCATCATGGAAAACAGTTTAGTTTGGGTTCCAAATCCTCCAGGTGACATCAGGGTGCCATACAAATTTGCCATTACTCATGAATAACATGATCTGAAAAACAGGCTGTAAAATTTTTACAGTGGCACAATAAATAACCAATTAGACCCAGCATGCCCTTGCCATCCACTACTTGTCAGCTTACACTCCACACGGGAAGAGCTCTGATGCCAAGACTGCATGGCTTTCAGGTAAAGGACCAGCCACCATGCTGAGCTGATACCACCTACCTACATAGCCACATTGAAAGAACCACTGTATGTGATACTGGTAAGACCACATGATTTTTTTTCTCACACAGTACTCCCCAGTATATTCACTGCAAAATCATGAATTCACTGTCCAAGCTACATCCTATAAACACAGGCATGACTCCCTCAAAGAGACGGAGGAAATAATTTTATATGTTTAAATGATTTAAATGATTGGGGGTGGAGGTATGGGAGTGGTATGTAATCCTTTTGAACATTTTTTTTTAAATCTCAGTCTTTGGATTGGAGAGCTTAGTTTCTCCCCTCCTCTCCTTTAAACATATTAATAATATTTTGAAGCCTAAAGAGTTATTTGGAACAAAAACATTGCAACATACCAGCAGGCAATTTATCTGCAAACACAGGGAGGTGAAATACCTGAGAGGAGAGGAAAACGTGATCTCAGCGAAAGGAAGCTGGGCACGTGCCCAGTAATGTGTGTGCGCCTGTGTCTGTAGTAGGCCTCCTCTGAGAGAGTATTTTTCAACCCTAGGGGTTGCCAGTGCTGAGTAGAACAATGGCCTGGGGCAGCAAGGAACAAGAGCTTGGAAGAGGGAACTGCCTAGGGGCTGCCTGGCCAGGGTCCAAGATCCCGGGATTGGCCAATTTCCCTGCAGGATCTGCCGCACAGCCAGGTCAGCCGGGCTGCATTGCCATCGCTGCCAGTGGCTCTGCCATGCTTTTCATCGGTGCTCGGGCCAAAGGCCCTAGAGGTTCACTCTGCGGCAGAACAGGGAGGCAGGAAGGGCGCGATGCCCAAGTGGGCAGGCCAAGAAGCCCTCAGCCAAGCTGGGGGAGAGACATAGGGAGTAAATAAGTAGATAATTTGGGGAAAAGCACTTTAAAAATTTATTTTTCTCAGAGTAAATAGAATAGAACTATGTCAGAGGGGAGGAGACCGAAGAAATCCAGTATTCACTTCGAAAAGCCACTGTTTCATTATCAAAATAATTTATTATTTCATGACTCGGTTTTCTAACCTTCCCACTATTTTACCTCCTTGGCTTTGTTTACTGGGATTTTGTGCAGCTCAGTCTCCTGTGGTCTCTGTAGATGATGACACCACATATAAAATCATCTGTGTCTTCCTACAAATTCGAGCATGTGCATATCAAACATGGAGACGTTCCCACATGTCTCTGTAAAAACCTGCATCCATGAAAATTAAGGCGTAACATTTGCTGATTTATAATACAACCAGGAGAATGATTTTTAAAAATGCTATCTAATAAAAGAGCAATATGCAAATTAATCACCACTCCACTATATCCACAAGCCATGCCCACCAACCAACCAAGAGCAAGTATGCAAATTAACCAAACCAAGATGGCTGTGACCACAGAGCAAGCAGGAGGCTTGGATTTTACTGGCAATGGAGGAAGCCAAGCTTTCCGAATACCCTGGTAGGCCCAGGCCTCCACTCAATGCTACAAAGTTTCAATTATAGAAGATAAATAAATTTCAGATGCCAAGGCTCTGGTATGTCCAGCCTGCAATCCACCACAGGCCCCTCGCCCTAAGGAAACCCCACCCTGATTGAGGACGCTCTTCAGAGCAAAACAGCTGGCCCCCACCCATGCACCAGGCCTCTATCCTATCTAATAAAAGCATAATATGCAAATTGACCATCACTCCAACACACAAGATGGCTGCTCCCATGTGGTCAAAGATGGCCAACAGGGGAGGGCAGTTGGGGGCAATCAAACCTGCAAGGTAGGGCAGTTAGGGGTGACCAGGCCTGCAGGGGAGAGCAGTTAGGAGCAAACAGACTAGCAGGGGAGTGGTTAAGCATTAATCAGGTTGGCAGGGGAATGATTAGGGGGTGACCAGGCTGGCAGGCAGAAGTGGTTAGGGGAAATCAGGAAGGCAGGCAGGCGAGCAGTGGGAGCCAGCAGTCCTGAATTGTGAGGGGGATGTCCGACTGCCTATTTAGGCCCGATCCAGGTAGGATAGGGCCTAAATGGGCAGTCAGATATCCCTCAAGGGGTCCCAGATTGGAGAGGGTGC
>PVJN01009489.1:0-10012 GCA_004026805.1 Lasiurus borealis
GAGGGACCAGGCCTGCAGGGGAGGGCACTTAGGGATGACCAGGTCAGCAGGGGAGGGCAGTTATTGGTGACCAGGCCAGCAAGGGAGGGTAGTTTGGGGGACCAAGCCTGAAGGTGAGGACAATTGCATGGGCTCAGGCCTGCATGGGGGGGGGGCAATTTTGGGGGACTAGGCCTGCAGGTGAAGACTTGCAAGCTAAGACAGCTGGGGGTGATCAGGCCAACAGGGAGGGTAGTTGGGGGTGACAGGGCTGGCACAGGAGGGCAGTTAGGGGCAATTAGGCCTGCCAGGGAGCATTTAGGCATCGATCAGGCCTTCAATGTAGTGCTTAGGGGGTAATCAGGCTGCCAGCCAGAAGCAGTTAGGGGCAATCAACCAGAGACATGTGAGCAGTTGGAAGCCATCATGTAACTGCCTGATTGCCCCTAATAATCTTCTGGATTGTGAGAGGCATGTCCAACTGTCCTTTTAGGCCTTATCCCACTGGGCCTAAATGGGTGGTCGAACTTTCTTCAAGGGGTCCCAAAATGGGCTGAGGGACACTGATTTAATGCACCAGGCCTCTAGTTTGTTATAGACTTATGGTACTCTTTGACTTTTCAAACCATATATTTGTACTATTTTAATACAAAATATTAAGTCAGGTATTTGATAGTGATTTAAGAATTTATAACAGTCTGCCAAAACCGGTTTGGCTCAGTGAATAGAGCATCAGCCTGCAGACTGAAAGGTCCCACGTTCGATTCCAGTCAAGGGAACATACCTTGGTTGTGGGTACATCCCCAGTGGGGGGCGTGCAGGAGGCAGCTGATCAATGTTTCTCTCATTGATGTTTCTAGCTCTCTATCTCTCTTCCTCCTTCTCTGTAAAAAAATCAATAATATATATATATATATATATATATATATTTTTTTTTTTTTTTTAAATTTATCACAGTCTTATATGGATTAACAACTTCCCACCCCTGCAAATGTGCCTCCATCCACATATAAAATATATAGCACTCTATTTCATTTGGGATTGAAACAAATAAAAGAAAGGATAGTAACAATTGTGAGACATTAAGACCATAAAAAACAGAAATGCTTTGATTTCATAGAATGTCTATAATATATAATATTAGTTCCTGAAAAGACCTTCAAGATCATTTATTCAACTAATGGCTTACTGAGAATTCATCAGTGCATCATTGAAAAATGTTTCTTATGTGTATTAATTCAAAAGTTCAATATTATTTATTAACATAATTGGAAGTCAAATTTATAAGAAATAAGTGCTATATTTAAAAATTTCTTAAAGATTATTGAAATTTAAAATCTTACAAATTTACCAAAAATAATGTGGTTACATTAATTAGGTTAATGTCAGTAATTTTTTTTTAAAGTTTAACTAATTTAAGCCCTAACTGGGTAGCTCTCAGTTGGTTATAGCATCATCCAGATACGCCAAGGTTGTGGGTTTTATCCCTGGTCAAGGCACATATGAGAATCAACCAATGAATGCATAAATATGTGGAAAAACAAATCAATGAGTCTCTTCTTTCTTCCCCTTTCCTCTCTCTCTCTCTAAAATTGATAGATACTTTTTAAAAGTTAAAATAATCTAGAAGTCAATAAAATTACATTATTTCTCTTTCATTACTTGAATCTGTAAGATTCTGTAAGGTGCTTTCTTTTGTATTCCCACCCAGTTTAGTTTGCTCCTGTTAGAACACCTACCTACTGCTTTGAGAAGGTATGTAAACGTTTAATAGTAAGCTAATTGATACTAGTTTATAAACTTTATCTCAGTGACGTTTTAAATACAGATGTTATTTTTGAATTGAAAGAAATACTAATGAGACCAGAAAAAATGTGATTTAAGGCCATTCAAGTATGTTTATAGAAAAAAGGCCTGTTGCAGCAATTTTTTATTTTATTTTTTTTAAGATTCAGATACAATTCTCTGACATAGAAGTCTTTTATTAGGACAAATTTTTAATGTTGTTTAAAGTTTTCTTTAAAATTCTAAGTATAAAATTTAGTCTAGAATTAGAAACCAGGCTCTTTTCCCATTTATAAGATGTAAGCAATTTAGTTACTTAATGTACATATCTTGTTTACTTCATGGTATGACAAAATGTGATTTATCACTTAGAAGCCATTATTAATTAACATGAAGCTTACAGAGAAATTACCTAATGACCTCTCCAAGAATAGAATTAGTTTAACACCTCTAAACACAAGAATGCCTTTTTTATAACAAAAAAAACAAACTTTAATCTGTTAACATTTGAAGTATATTTAAACATTAAAAACATCATTTAACAATTTTATACTATCTATTGATTTACAATAATTCCCATATATTATTATAAAGTTACTTTTTAATCTTAATAACTGCCAGAAAGCTAAATAAGAAAAAAATAACAACATATATTCCCAGTTTAAATTAAAGAAATCTCCCAATTTCACTATTCTGATTTTATTCTACCCTATATCTTTCTTCAAATATATGAATGGTCTATGCTCTAGGTCAAGTTTAGGGACATGTTAGCAAACCTAATGGATAACATTTTATTATAACTTGGTCCCCATGAGAAATAAGAATAGATAAAATGATAAATAGGCATGATAGAGGAAAAAAAGGGGCATATGTTGTACTTTCAACTATGAAGATTTAGTTACTATAGTAGTTATTAATTATAAAAAATGTAATAGCAGTTAGAAGACTTGTAAAAGGAGAAATTGAAAAAAAAACTATAGCAAGTCCTCAATTTTATATAAAGATGCTACTCAAAACCATTGCAAACTAAAGACAAAGAAAATCCCAATGTGTGCTATATGCAGAAACTTTTTAGTTGTTTCTGTTTTCCTTCCATTTAACTGTGTTATTTCCTTGTCTTGTTTGCTGTTACCAAGTTTAGAAACACCTACTCAAAAAGAAATGCTTTAATCATGTCTATTATTTTCACTTTAAATGTGTAGCTTAAAAATATCTGTCATTTATTCCTTGTTCATGTTGCAGAGAAAAAAAAAGTGGTGACTATATATTTGTCCTTTTCTAGAGACGGGAAATTAAATTCTCTTTTCCTACAGAGTGACATAAATCTTATTTTGAATCACAGCACACCTGTTCTTTATTGCTAGATAAATAATTAATCTCTCATTTTTCAAAATGCTAAGATCCATTTACTATGAACTTTTAACTAAAAATATTTTCTAGGTTTTAAGTATCTAAAAAATTATCCAACCATTCTAAAGCAGAAATTTATCATATCTCTTTAATTGATATTATTATTATTGAGCTATACATAATACTTCCTAAAGTGTGTAACTTCTAACCAAGCCATCAATATTCATTTTAGTTTAGTATAGCCAAGAAATCCTGGATCCTTTTACGCATGTTAAAAACAACAAGGATACTTTTACCCTTCCTCTTGATCTCTTTGCAGTTAGCTGATGTTCTGACCTTCAGAATATTCTTCATGGATTCTGGGTACTGCCCCATGCTTAGCCTGACTTGACAGATATCGGGCAAGTTGTTCTCATTGGCACTCTGCCCCATGCATTTAAGACCCGGCAGTGACATCTTTCAGCTTAGAAAACCCAGCATGAACAACTGTGCTCAAAATTCTACACAGTGAGATTCATGAAAAGTTTACTTTTTGGGAAAATAGCAATTTACTCGAGCCAAATCAATACAGACCACATATATTTCTAAAACAGAGAAACCTATTTATTTAGAGTTTCCAGGCAAAAATAATATTCAAGATGAAAATTGTTGAGGTATGTAAACATTCATGATTTAATTTACTTAAAAGCAAACTTCAAGTACTCAAATAAATTTCAGATCTGCATTCCTTTGTCATTTTCATTCAGGAACTCTAATTTAAGAAAGCACTTTATGTTGAACTGTTTATGCCTCTCTGTTTTTAAAACGTTTAAAATAGAAATAAAATCTTTATAAATCTATGATTTAAATATGAAAAATTATGTTTTTATGTCCATCTAGAGAAATTTCCATATACATATGTATGCTTAATATGTAAACTATTCCCATGGGAGTTCGACTGGGAGACCAGTCACTCACTATGATGTCTCGTCCACCAGGGGGCAGCACGACATGAATAAAAGCCCCAGCTGGCAGCTGGCCAGCAGACAGAAGTCCCTGATCAGCCCTCACTGCCAGTCAGGCCTAGGGACCCTACCCATGCACAAAATCTTGTGTACCAGGCCTCTAGTACCTACATAAAATGCCACTTAAAATTAGTTTTATTAAATTAAGTATTAAAAAGATAACTGAATATGTTAGAAACTAATCAGATGTATTATCTGTTAATGCTAAAAATGTTAAAGAAGTAAAAATGAGATCCACTAAAATACTGGGAGTTTTTTTCTTCATTTGATGTGGGAGAATACCGTTCTTGCAATAATTCATTCCAGACTTAATTATACAGTCTATTCAAAAGTCAGAATACATCTGGCTTCATTGTGGCCTGATTGCATGATGCTACCCTCTGAGGCCACAGGCTGTGATGTGTTTTAAAATGCTTGAATCAGAGTGTTGGAAATGCAAGAGGTAGCAAGCATCTGTTATTGTCTAGAGAGATTATGCTATTTTGCTGGCTCCAACAATCTGCAATTAAGAATACTAGATTCCATGTAACTATGTCTTTTACTAGTAAGCCTAGAAACCCAAATCTTCCTTTTAGGCCTGAGCAAAGAGCACATGTGCAAATGATAACTTAGCTATGTATCAATTCACAGAGGTTATGTTTAACTCTGCTAAAACTATTTTCATATGACAATTTTTAAAGGGTATAGTATTAATAAGTATAGCATAATGATAGGAAAAAACAAAACAAAAAACTAGCAGTTTAATCCAAACCATGTACTTAAGATAAAATTTCACTGTTATTCAGCAATAAAAAAAAGAATGAAATCTTGCCATTTGTGACAATATGGGTGAATCTATATGGTATTATGCTAAGTGAAACATGTCAGACTAAGGTGAACACCACATGATTCCCCTTATATATGGAATATAAAATAAAAATAATAACATAGATGATCCCAGGCGATGTGGTTCAATGGTTGAGTGCAGGAGATCACAGTTTGATTTCTGTTCAGGGCACATGCCCAGGTTTTGGCCTCCATCCCCAAAGGGGACATGTAGGAGGCAGCCAATAGATGATCCTTTCTCATCATTGATGTTTCTATCTGTCCCTCTCCCTTCCTTTCTGTGAAATCAATAAATACATATTTTTAAAAACTCAAAGAAGAAATGAATAAAACAAACAAACAACAAAACACACACACACACACACACACAGAAACAGATCCATAGACACAGAGTATAAGATGGTTGCCACACTTGAGGTGGGGGGGTAATGTGCAAAAATTTTTTATTCTGATAAAATTTTACATATTTTGAAGATATCTTTAAGGTATTGGGATGCTATACTGTGTTTACCATCTTTTAAAACATTCTTCACTGATCATATATCACTAATATTTATTCTTTCATATTGTTTGACATTTTCATATTCATAGAAGATGCATGTTCTCTCACAAGTACTTCACATTTGTCCTGCCATGCCCTTGCACCTTCATTGCATTTGAAGTTGAATGTGTCCATGTGACTCATCTTGGAAAATGAAACATGAGCAAGAGAGGCCTGTGTCACTTCTAGGTTAACACTTAAAAAAAATATAATGTACACTTCACCACACTATTCCCCAGACTGAGGGTGGAGTAGAACAGAAGCTCCTGATGGCTTTCAATGGATGTGTGGAAGATTAGGGGAAAAGCCTTCATTTTTTCATTACCACATAAACTAAAAAATCCTAACCAATGAACTTGATCAGAAAAAGACTTCAAATAACATGAATATACCAGACATAATCTCACTTTGGACTTTAACTTCTCCCTCTCATTTGTAACATAAAATTCTTATTTTCAGAAAGTTTTAAGACTTTCAACATAAAAAGACATTTTATTAATTTTAATTATGACCTATGTTTAAAGATTATGATTTGTTTATGTAAATTATTTGTGTAAAAGAGGTATGTAAAATCCCTAGATCTTTTTTTTCTATTTTTGAATACTTATTTAACATGTAACATTGGGAATAAAACAGCATATCAATCTTAAAGGATGTTCAGAAATCACAAAACTGGTAAGAACATGATCTGAAGCAACTTTTGAACACTTCCTTCCTAAAATTAAATTATACCTACTGAGTATAATAAAAATATTAAATGAATAAAGAATTAATGAATCATAAGGCCTCTGCACTTTATATATTTTGTTTAATAGCTTACTGCTTTTAAGGACCCCCTCCCATCCACAATAGGATCACTTAAAGCTATATTACTAAAAGAACACATACTGTTTGATAATCTTCAAACTGCTTGACTTTTTTGTAGCAAAATGACTTATTCCAGAAAAACAGATAAAATTTAAGTTGACTAGAGTCATAAACATGTCAAGAATCATTCTAAATTCATAATTAAATAAACTACAATTTGAGATATTCTACAAATATCAACAAAATATCAACTTTGAAGTTTTAAAAATAAAACTTTAAACCAGCCACTGGCATTAGAAATAAAAAAATAGCATTAAAATATAAATATAAAGCATGCATTTGCTTTGTAGTTGGGATTATATCACATGAAGCATCAAATTTTCTTTTATAAAAATTCAATTAAAAGCACTCAAATGCTTTGATTGATTAAAATGCACTATAAATATAATTATATAATAACTTTGAATAAATTGGTATATGTTAAATAATAAAAAATGTTGAATATATTCAATTAGATATCTTTTTTAGCTCATAATCTATTTTGACTTAGTCAATATTTTATTTTACATTAATAAACTCAGAATCATGTGTATTATAAATTTTAAATGATATTTTCTTTTAAAAAAATACATTATATTGATTTTTTACAGAGAGGAGGGAAGAGGGATAGAGAGTTAGAAACATTGATCAGCTGCCTCTTGCACACCTCCTAGTGGGGATGTGGCCACAACCAAAGTACATGCCCTTGACCAGAATCGAACCTAGGACCTTTCAGTCGGCATGCTGAAGCTCTGTCTACTGAGCCAAACCGGTTTTGGCTTAAATGACATTATTCTAATCCCATTAATAGTTAATTCTCAAATAGAAAAAAAAAATTAGAATATGTTTTTAGAGTTTTCTATTTTTTCTTTGAAATTCATATTTCAGCATGAAAGGGCAAAATATGTCACTACAAAATAAACCACTGTGGGATTCTTTTGAGCAGCAGACTATTGAGAAGAAGCAGATACAGGACAAGTTCTTGTCTTACCACTATTTGCCTAAAAGCAGGAAATAAATACACAAAGCTGTCCCTCCTCACCACCCCTCACCCCAACCAGAAAAAACAAAAGTTAATATCTGGAGACAACTTTAGACTCTATCAGCCTGGAGAGGCACTAGAAGAATCTCCATAACAGAACTAACTAGCTTTATTCTACCACTAGTTCCCCCCATATATGTACCTTCCCACAGTATGCTACTCTTGGAAGCCTAAAACTACTTTCCTTTGTCATTTCATTTCTCCACAAATGTATTGGTTTTTTTTGTTGTTGTTATAGATGCTCTATCAACCAGAGGTTTAAGCTTCTGCTTTGAGTCACTCATTTTTCTCTGGGTAACTCCCATTTATACCTGAGGAATGCATGTCAATCTGTCTTTTGTTATAGGGACCCTAGAGAGAAATCTGAAGGATATAATGAAATTATTTTTTTTTCTTTTCCTACTAATATTTAGTAAGAAATATCAAGAATGTGCATTTTTCAGAGGAGAATCAAAGATGGCGGCATAGGTTCACACCTACACTGCTGCCTCGCACAATTTTAAAACTACAACTAAAAGACAGAACGGACATTATCCAGAACCACAGGAAAGCTGGCTGAGTGGAAATTCTACAACTAGAAGGAAAGAGAGGGGCTCACAGAGTCCCAGAGGAGCTGCAAAAAGCTGAGGTACGGAGACGCACGTGGAGAGAGCGGATGCTGAAATACCTGACTGGCTTTCTCTGGTGGGAGACTCCCAATGGCATTGAACCTCTTATTCTATGACACTGAAACCCAGATCTACCTGAAACTCATACACGGGGAATTTGGACTGTGAAAAGAGAGAAGTGCGTGGAAATTTAGGGGAGTTGTAGAGGATTGGAAGTCTGGTGGTATGCATGGCAGTGCTCAGGGGACAGACTGCTGATTGTGCCACTGGCTTTTGCAAGTGGGTGGGAGACAGAACCTCCCAACTGTGCCACTTCTAACTCCACTAAACCCCAGTTTCAGGCAAAACCCTGGGGATCCAGACTCATATGGTCCCGGAGTGCAAGGGAGCAAGAAAGGCAGCAGTCTAGATGCACTGTGAGAGAAAGCACACCCGCACGCACAGGGACCGTTCCAGTGATTACCCAGTCACGTGAGACTCAGGGGCCATGAAGGATGGGGCCAACTGGAAGGCAAGGCACTCCCTTAAGCCCTGAGACCCCACCCATCCCAAGCTCAACAGAGAGGCTTCTGCAGTTTTGCAAGTCTTACCATAAGGCTGAATCCAGCACAGAAGTTCTCCCAACATAGTGAAAACGCCGAGACAAAAGAAGGGTTAACAAACAAAAGAAATGGAGGAAAACAAACTGGATATAGAGTTTAAAACCACACTTATAAGGTTTTTCAAGAATATCCTAGAAAATTTGGATAAAGTTAGCGAGACCCAAGAGGAGATGAAAAAGAACCAACTGGAGATGGAACAGATCCAACTAGAGATGGAACAGATCCAACTAGAGATGACAAAGGACCAACTAGAAATTAAATATAAACTGACTGAAATAAAAATAAATAGTATAGAGAGACCTAACAGCAGACTAGAGGAAGGCAAGAATCAAGTCAAAAATTTGAAATATAAAGAATCAGAAAACACTCAACTGGAAAACAAGAAGAGAGAAGAATCCAAAAATGTGAAGATAACGTAAAGAGCCTCTAGGACAGCTTCAAGCGTACCAACATCAGAATTGTGGAGGTGCCAGAGGAAGAGAGAGAGCAAGATTCTGAAAACCTATTTAAAGAAATAATGAATGAAAACTTCCCACATCTGGTAAAAGAAATAGACTTACAAGTCCAGGATTACACAGAACCCCATATAAAAGGAATCCAAAGAGGACCAAACCAAGACACATCATAATTAAAATACCAAGAGCAAAAGACAAAGAGAGAATATTAAAAGCAGCAAGAGAAAAACAGTTTATTACGTACAGGGTAGCACCCATATGACTGTCAGCTGATTTCTCAACAGAAACGATGCAGGCCAGGTGGGAGTGGCAAGAAATATTCAACATGATGAATAGCAAGAATCTACAACCAAGAATAATCTATCCAGCAAAGCTATCATTCAGAATTGAAGGGCAGATAAAGAGCTTCACAGATTGGAAAAAGCTAAAGGAGTTCATCAACTCCAAACCAGTATTATATGAAATGCTGAAAGGTTCTCTTTTAGAAGAGAAAGAAGAAAAAGGTAAAAGCCAAAAAATTATAAACAACAAATACATATCTATCAACAAGTGAATCTAAAAATTAAGTGAATTAAAAATTTGATCAACAGAATAAACTGGTGAATGTAATTTAATCAGGAGCACAGAAAGGGAGTGGACTGATAATTCTCAGGGAGAAAGAGGTGAGGGGTGTACAGGGAGAGACTGGGCAAAAATCATACACCTATGGATAAGGTCAACAGGAGGGAGGTAAGGGTAGAGGGAAGGGTGGGAGCTGTGTTGAGGGGAGATATGGAGGGGAAAAAAGAGAAACAAGTTAATAATCTGAATAATAAATATTTAATTTAAAAAACAGAAGAATGTGCATTTTAAATAGAAATAATATCTAATAAAAGAGTAATATGCAAATTGACCATCATGCCACCACACAAGATGGCTGCCCCTATGAGGTCAAAGATGGCTGACCTCATGTGGCCAGAAGATGGCCATCACAAG